>VMBQ01007929.1:5555-40566 GCA_007657795.1 Dreissena rostriformis
ATATATATATATTATATTTATGATATAGAAGCTTTTGAACCGTGAGCTCCTTTTTTGCATGCCATCACTAGTGAAGCCTTTTGAGTAAATCAGCATTGAAGTTATTGTACCGAATAAATATACGAGCCTCGCTATGGGAAAATGGGTTTATTGCAAGTAGTATAAAAACAATCATTTCAGCGCCATTTTGTTATGTGCCATTAAGTGCTCTGAGGTGCTGAGGTGCGGGTCAAGTCGATAGTGTTGCAGCCATTTTGTTAGGAGCGGGTCGAGTTGAGGTCAAGTCGATAGTTCAGATGTAAGGTGGTTTTCACCTGGTGCCTGTTATGCATATATTTGCTTAGGGTTATGGTAATAAATTGCTGTTTATTGTTGTCGGTGTAATGAGCGTGTAATTCACCTGCGAGATATGCGTGACTTTTGGGTATTAGAAGCGATTTCATATGATTGGAGCGTAATCGATTTGGCGCTTTTTTTTTACGAACCCGATATAATTTTGAATGTATTTGAAAAGCGAGCGGTTTGGAACCACAGGCGCGCAAAAGTTTTACATGAATTGGCGCTTTTTTATGCAAACCCGTTATATGTTTGAATGTATTTGAAAAGCGAGAACTTATTTGGTATAGTTTTCTACAATGTTCGTTCATAGTACAGTCAAAGAACGAAAAACAAGATAAATTCAGATTATGTTTTATTTTTGAACCTTAGATAAATTGTATTGCACGTGTTAAGAATGCATGAGCATTCAAGCAATATGAAACTAGCTGCAAGCAAATAGTATTAAACTAATCCAATTAAGGTAGTATTGAGGAAAAAGACAATACACGCAAATATTCAGCACTTTAAATATAACAAGAGAACTGTAAACACATTACGTATTTGTGCTTTTTTGTGTGCAAACCCGATATATTTCTGTATGATTTGAAGAGCGATCATTCCCAATACAATTTACACTCAATTGTAATATTTAGTAGCCGAGTTACGATACTCTCACTTATGTTAAATGACAATTCGAATGTTCGAGTAAACTGTCATCAAAATTTGCTGTAGAAAGTTAAATACAATCCAAAACTTTAGGGACCCGTTGTTTTCAAAAGTATCGTTCAGTCTTTACAGTTAGATAAAACACGTTGATTGGTTCGATCATGAGTGTATAATTGATCGAAATCAATACCTTCACGCTAAACAGTGTTTTAATTTGAATAAGCCTGATTTCAATGGCGTTTTGTCGACATGATAAACAACAAATAAAAAGTCAGACACATTAAATTTCAACGAAAAATTAAGGAACGTTGAAAAGTTAAAAGTAAACATGAATTTCGGAAATATTTTAATTTAGAAAAAAAATGGCAATAAAATTGTGTAATTCAATTCATGATTTTTTTGAAAGCTTGAGTAACGCTACTGCTACTTAATTTAACGCTAAAGCTGAAGAAATCAGTTCATATAATACTTTTAACGATGAAAATTTTACATTGAACAAGATCAACCGATAACGGCAAATGAAGTTATGGATTCACTGAAACGTTTAAAACAACGTAATAAAGCGATAGGCAGTGATTTTTCACATGAATATTTTATTAAAAGTATTCTTATTTTACTCGTTGATTTTGCTGCCTGTAATAGTATTTTAGGTTTTTTAGATTTAGATAAACATGTTTAAGTGTTGATTCTTTTCATATATTGATGTTGATTATGCTGCAGTATTTAAACGAAAACACGCGTTTGCATGTCATTTTTTTCATCTGCTTACATGTTTTGATATAAGGCGTATATGTCGTAGAGAATTATGGCTTAACATGAAAAATCTGGTATGCACATTAAATGATTTAGAATAAATAAAAATATGCATAATAATTGCTAATAATGTGTTAAGTCATGTACATCTGAATAGGAAATTTATGATATTGGTCTCAAAAGAGGATGGTAATGTCCTTGATTACATTTCTCACAATCTGTAGACAATTTTAAATTTTGTGAACAAGAAAGTACACTTTCTGGAATAAATAGAGATCCACAATACTAATTTTATTGTTATTTTCGAATGAGAAGGTCATGATGGTAAATCACCATCACAGATACAGAACCATTTAGATAAACATTACCTGTAGTATAATTATTGGAGGCTAAATGTGACTTTGAACACAAAGATGATGTTTTACGTAAATACGGTAAAATCCGATCAATAGTATGGTCACAACATCAAAATGGCCCATAGGTTAAATTATATTTACACTTCCATTAATGACCATGTTACTTTCACTTTAAACCAATAACATCTGCTCAGGAAAGCCCTAAGGCTTTATTTAGTTTACTTTACGAATTTCAACAGTATGATTTGAAGCCAAAATTAGTTCGTTCAGTTGGTTTATTTTTTTGTTAAGTCTGTTTTATGTTATGCCTCTAAAATATTGGAGTTTTAATAAATTTCAAAATATCAAACGCATTTGTTCAATTTTTGGCAAAATATTGTTTCCTATTAAAGTAAAAATATACAAACGTAATACTGCAATATAAGTAGAGTTAGGCAGATAACCTTTATATGTAAATATATGTACGAATATTTTAAATAGTGGTATAACATATAAATAAAAAATACCATAGTACAAGCTCTAAGCATTCAAACATAAGATGCCTTTTTTTTATAAAGGATGCACAAATTGGGCTGGAAATGTTCAATACTTACAAACAAATAAGGATTTTTAAACTTTGAATATAACTAATTTTCTAGCATTTGTATGTGAGTTTAAATGCAGAATCATTGGTATGTTCAAGCAGGATTTTTTTCTTATATGAATATTCATTCTTTTTAATATTATGTAAAGGAATGATTAAAACTTCTAAGTTCTGTATTACCCTTTTTAAAATGAACTAGACATAAAGAATGATTTCTATGAAAGGATGTAATGAAGCAATAAAGATAAACACAATTGATANTAACTAATGTTTGTTCGCTCCAGAATAAACCATTTTATCCAACGCAAGCTATTTAACTATATTGATATGTATACGAGTTATCCGTCACACAAGAGTTAGCTTTCACGTAAATTATTCTCCCGCATGGGGCGCTGAACCATAGTATATGATGGGCTGCAATTCCACTTGCGTTCTTTTATCCTGTTGTCTCATTGCTGAGTAAGTGGCATTCATTGCTTATTTAGAAATTTATTTTAAAATCCCGCCCACCTCCCTGTGCCGTTTTATAATGAACATCGATACTCGCCATTTCGTTATATATTTTCAGCCATTGTTTCCATGTCTTCGTGCTATCTTCGCCTGTCGTCGTCAAGGCTGATCAGAGACTGATTGAATATGTTATGGACTTCCGGTGCCAGAGTGATGTCCGTGTTAGAACTGTATCAGGGACTTCCGTTATCGGGGTCTTGATTTATTTCACAAATATGTATTAAATTGGCATGATCCTATTATAACACATCCTTCCGGTGTTGGGGGATATAAGCTATCATAATTTTATGATATTATTTTTGTTCATGTATTATTTGTTAAAAAACATAACTATGCATTTGTTGTTTAAACTCAGCCTTGACAGATATTTTTGCCAAACTTAAATAATAAATTCATTCCAAACTTATTGAGCATGTCGTTGGATAATGAATATCATGCATTTGAGCCGTCTGCTCAGGAGCACCTCTGACCGATTTAAAGTCACGCATGGTTTCGTGGTCTCATTAGCGTAAATGGTGCCACCTTATCAGAGTAAACGTTTGCGAGCCATATCTGGGGCTACATTGTTCGTATATGTCTGTTTTCGTACAGCGCGGCTCATTTGTCAGTTACTGGCATAAATATGTGCACTCCTTTACATATAGGCTATGCTTGTCCAGAAAGAAAATGCATTGCATTGAGCACCGTGATATGTCTTAAATACTGTTCAAACGGCATTAAATTGATTTAAAACGATCACACTAAAAAGCACACAAAATACTTTATCCGGAAAATGATTGCGTTGGCAAAGATCCACATATCTAGGGGTACAACAAAACTGACCCAAATAAAATCCTGTCGAAATCACATATCATATTAAGTTATTAACTATCCGATTTAAGCTACCATTGGTAGATAAAATGGGTAAGAAATGTTCGTATCGAATAACGTCCAAACAATACTAACCTGTTCAGTAGTCGCCGTGGAATAGTGGAAATGGTGACCCTCTAGTGAACGGGAGGTCACGTGTTCGATCCCGACTGTGAGAGCTTTCTTTAGATATCCCTCATAGACATCAATTACTGATTCTACCCATGAAACGGCCTCGAGAGCATTTCAATGTGTCTTTGGCTTTCAATGCTTAAAAGCTAAAATAAATAGTTTAAACTAAATTCCTACCTGTTCAGCTCGTTAAGGTATGTACGTATGTACTACTGGATATGCTGTCCGCCTAGACCTTTCATATGAGCCGCGTTCTTGCAAAACTGGGCTTAATGCATGTGCGTAAAGTTTCATCCCAGATTAGACTGTGTGGTCCTCACAGGCTAATCAGGGATAACACTTTCCGCCTACACTGGATTTTTGCTAAGAAGAGACTTCCCTTAAAAAAAATTACTATTTAAGCAGAAAGAGACATCACTGTTTAGCCAGTGTGGAGTGCACAGGCTAATCTGGGACAACACTTTACGAACATGCATTTAGCCCTTACCTCGTCCGTAAGCTCGATGGCCATCTTGTGAGCCTCAGTCTGGAGCTGATCCTGCTCAGCAAGTTGCTTAGCAATCCTCTCATCCTCCTCTGCCCTGGAAACCAGCGTGTAACCATGGTAACTGTATCATGCATAGGATATTGTCCAATGTGTAACCATGGTTACCATATCATGTAAAGGATATTTTCCAATGTGTAACCATGGTTACCATATCATGTATAGGATATTGTCCAATGTGTAACGATGGTTACCATATCATGTATAGGATATTGTCCAATATGTAACCATGGTTACCATATCATGTATAGGATATTCTCCAGTGTGTAACTATGGTTACCATATCCTGTATAGAATATTGTGATATTGCAGCATTGTGTATTGTACTTTAACATCTCTAGTAACAAAACATTGCCGTTGTTAATTTTAATGCTGCAGTGGCTACCATAAATGGGATTTAAATGTTTACAGTAAGATCACCATGGATGCCATGACATATCCATGGTAACCATAACATTCCCATGGGAAGTAGCAAAGGTTTAGTGAGATCACCATGGTTTCCACAGCGTCTTGATGATCAACTGTGAGATTGCTATGTGTACATTGAAATAACTGAGGCTATCATTGTATTTTGATGTAAATCCGAGTTTTCAGTCATGAAACTTCACATGCATGGTTATCATTCAATGGCTACAGTAGCATCTTCATGGTTATAATAACCTATGACTACCCTTTTTTACGTAATTTGTACCAAATTTAATTTTGTGATAACTAACATCTCTTAAAGTAAACTTGGTAACACTTCAAGTTTTCAGCAGCTGATTTGTTTAACTTACCTAGTAACAGTGAAATGGTTTAAGTAACATCTTCATGATTATCAACCCATTTAAACCTTCTTTATCTATATTTTTGGCCATCTGACCCAAATAAAGTCATGATTTTGTCATTTACAGTCCACAATAAACAATTTATTTTAAATTTAAAGATCAATGGTCAAGCAAACATAGGACAAAATTGGGCTCAGTAGAAAATTTAAATATAAAAATTGTAAAATTCCAGCCAACCAACACTAAGGAAACCTACTGAGCATTCAACGCCTGAAGCTCCTGGAAGCGCTCATTTTGAAGTCGCAATTCCTCGTCTGTTTGAACAATCTTTGCTATCGGAATGTCCTTCCGGACAGTCCTTCTGTTGTAGCGATTCGCCCCGTAGTGCCGGTCAACTGGAAATTGCAAAATGTTTTTGGATGATAATAATTATTGCATTCATGAGAAAAAAACAAATGAATCGTTGTGAAACTTACCAGTAAACAATACAAAAAGAAGTCCCATTTCAGCAAAGATCATGATACAGTGTAGTTTTTCGGAAAAGGATGACAATTTCGCAAGTACGCGCGTAGATTGAGATTGTTTTCCCATTTTACGTTTTTTTTTCGGAACTATTTCAGTACATACTTTGTTGTTAATACATTTCTTATTGTAAACTGTAATACATAATATAGAAATGAATACAATGAAGCACAATAATTACAGAATCACTTTAAGTTCTACCTTCCTATTTATGTATCGCTCACTGTATTTAAATAAGGTGATATAGAGAATATTGACCGAGTGTTTACAATGCGATGATTAGAAACAAATAAGAGCGGACATTATTTTTGTTTATTAAAGGTATAATAATGCTAACAAATCATCTAAACGGCATGTTTTTTTTTCTCTTAGTAAGTTTTATATTAAAAACACCATTATGTGCATGACGTCACTCCGAAGTTAATTTCGTTGTCAAAAATGACGATCTCGAAAATGTATGCTCAAATTAGCGAACTGATTAAAGCCGACCGAGTTTATATTTCTTACAACAATTTTGTTTTCTCAACTGACCATAATTGATCAGTATTCGTCAGATAAATTCTAAAGCTTAACTCTTCCATACAGATTTTCGCAAAAATTTTGCAAAAAAATGCCAAAAACTTCACAAATACGAAACCTAATCATGTACATAACGGAATCCTCAAGACTATTATTAACCTGTGATGTATGCATGCTTTGGGTCACGTGAGCGCCAATTTCACGTGATTTCCATTTGCGCGCTTTTCAAAACAAAGACGAACTACTAAATAACATGGTTTCTCCATGGCAAATGGCGTTGTAAACAATGTTGCAATGGTCACGTGGTTTTACAAGTGACCCGCGCGTGTTTAAATTTTGATCATTTCTGTCCACGGACAGAAATTGAAAAGCCATATCTTTGTACTGAATGTGGGCATATCTTGACCGATGTTGACCAATTTATTTGCACATCTGACATAAATACCATCACATTTTGATTAATCATCACTTTTTTTTGCGACACATAACAAAATGGGAAAATATACCAACATCAACTCGGCCGGCTTTAAGCTAAAATATATAAAATGGTTTGTTACCCGACTATAATAATAGGGGGAAAACTTCAAGGTAATATTATGCCAAAACGTAACGCTTAAAGCGTGTTTAGTTCTTTGATATCATTTCCTATCGAAGTTGTTATTTATACAACTGTATACATGACATAGCGATCATAGAAGAATCGAAATACTCTATTTAATTATGAAAAGTAAATACATAAGATATACCTTTCAAACATGCTGTAGTCCGCCACAATCAACACCTCCACCGTCAGTTTTCCTGTCCGTTTGTTCAGCCTCAAACCGGCCACCATGGTTGCCATGATGGCTGCAATAAATCAAAGCGCTGAACGCTTTAAAAGACTGATTCAACTGTAAAGAAAGGAAATAAAAAGCAGTGTGTTAACCACGATGGCTTAATTTATTTTAAACATCATCATCATTGGCGTCGTTGTTGTCGTCGTAGTCGGCGACAGTGTCATCCTCATCCTCAGTACCAGCATCATCATTAACATCATCATCAGCAGCAGAAGCATCGTCATATGTATAATACTTATTGTTGTATTCGTATTAGTATAAGTGTAAGTATAAGTGTTAGTATTAGTATAAATAGTATCATTATAGTTATAAATAATAAGCATTACACATACGTATTGGTATTGGTATAAGTATGGCTTATTTTTGTTGAGTGGTGGGTTCTTTTTGAGTCGTGGTTATAGAGATCGCGTAAAATCATTTGATAGAACGTTCGCATATGATGCAGATCGTTACGGTTAACAGTTTTAACACATTCATCATCGTTTTATTTTCATATATTATTTTTCAACATCGTTAAGCTGATAGAAAATTCGACAACAAAAGGTAAATATTGTAACTAATCACAACTCGATACGTTTTTATCAATTACAAACATTATTTCCTCCTTTATGTATTGTGCATATATTGTTTCTTAATAACTCAAAATCTGTAATTTATGAGTATTTTCCATGCTACAGCGTCTGTTGACATTTTTTTCAAAAGAAAGTAACATCCCCTACTATGTCAGTTTTAAGAGTATTTATAGCATGCACATTTTGCACATTCGATGCAATTGAGCTTAAATAAATAGGTTTAAACATTTTGAAATTGGATTAACAAATCAGAATCCAAGACTCAGGAGATAACTTTCAAGATGGTGGTTTGGCACTATCAACACAATCGATTATTTGAATGATAAACATTTGAAAAAAAAAGCAACAAATATAAAGACCAAAGGTTAATAATTATGTTTATAATGATTCATGGTCTTATATTTATAAAATATTTGTGATGTAACATCTTAAAGTTTATGAAAATTACCCACGACTCAAAAGGGATATAACATTTGTGTATTAGTATTAGTATTAGTAGTAGTGTATTTACAACTTCAAGTTTATTATATTGAAAAATAAAGCAAAACCTATCAGTTAAATTAAGCGCAATTTATAACAATCAAACCCCTTTTATTTTATTTTATTTAAGAAATGCGCATATGACCGGCGACAACAGAAATGTAAAGCGTTACTCATAGCTTAATGTATATATGTAAAATGACAGTAAGCAATTTTCTTAACGAGTTGCCACAAAGATTTAAAGAATTTCAAACCAAAAACATATTGAGATTTTAAAGATATATTTTCGGCACAAGATTTTATACCACATGTATTTCTCTCTCTTGTTCTGTTGTTCTTGGTGAAATGAATGATGTCTCAATACGAAATATTTTGTAGAAGTAAAGTTTATACGCGGTTAAGTCATTCTCACTTTGGAATTTCAAAGGCAGCATTAAGCTAATATCTTTAAAACAATCTTGACAAGACACAGCAAAATCAAATGGGCCGAATTCTTAAATAGCAAAAAAGAACCGATGTCTTGAAATTCGTCACATGCTATGTTACGTAACAAAGTTGTTTTCGTGAGTACAACGTGATTTTTCATACGTGTGCATGTTATATATTGCTTTTATTTAGGTTATACAACACTTTGCAATGATGCCATGAAGAAAACATTTGAAATTGCGTTAATTTTCTTGTTTCATTGTAAAGAATTGAATATGAGTATCTGTCTGCTTTCAAAAAAGGTTGTGCCATGATTATCTTGTTAACTGTTAAAAAATTTGATGAATAGAAAGTGATCTATTGCTTTTTTTCTCCAAGTGTAAGGACCGTGTTCCATCGGTTTATTTTACAACAATATTATTAGTATAAATACAAATGAACAGAACAAGTTGATGCAGATGGATTGAACCAAAATCCCACATTCAAATGTATGCAAGCAGTCTGCAAAACTAACATTTTCGTCTTCATAGCCAATGTTGCCATGAAACTTTCAACATTTCATAGCCAGAGGCAATTTTTCATAGCCAATTTTTTTCCACTGATATTATCATGAAAGAACGTCTAGAGTCTGTATACATGTATTGTAATTAATGGTTTGAGTTGTAAACAAATCAGTAGTGTTAAGACCTTTATTCCATTCTTGATGTGTGGCTTATTTACAAGACTTCTGAGAATTCTACACAGNAAAGAATGAGATTTGAACCTCCGATCGTCAAAACCCGCTATAAAAACCTTCCTTTGAGCGGCATTAAATTAGTAAGTTGTCAACGGGCTGTGATCGAAATGACAAAACAGGGGACTGGGGCGGTAATCTAAATATGTTTAGAAAGACATCGTTACACTCTTTATTTCTTTAGTTAATTTCGATGTTGGTGATCGCAAAGGCCCGTATTTGATCCGTGTATGTAGATCGTATATAAAAACACACAACACTTTGTTTTGATCTTGGGTTAGGCAGTGCGAATTCACTCTCGCGTAGTAATGCCATATAAGCAAATGAGAATGCGACAGCAAACAATTTTTCCTCATATTGTGAGCAACAGACGTGTCTGAGTTTCTTTAATACTAATTTCAGCACCGCGGGAGATATTCGAAGACGAGAGTCCGTTGTTTTCCGTGATCGTTTTAAACCTTCTAACATTTGACGAACAATGTAGTTCCGGGTACAATCTTCTATGTGTTTTATTGTATTGTTATAACTGATAGCCGAAATATGCAAAATACGCATACTGGCGAAGTGACAAAAAGGCGATGTCTAGGGTGACCATTTCTAAAGTTGTTGGCCAGATTGGAGAATTGATAACGCGTTTGCAGTACGATTCAAGCATATATAACGCTCTTTTGTAAGAACTAATAGTTTTTCAGATAAGCCCGCAACTAACTTGGCGATCTCCAACTGAATAGCTGATTGAATCCATTTGGAACGCCAGTTGGTGATTTTTTTGCGCTTGGTGGGAGAAGCTGGGCCAGCTTGTCCCACTGAAAACGACTAATAGCGTCGCCATATATAATTGTGTATTTCTGGAATATGGATACATTTAAAAATCACGTTTAAGTCCAAAATTATAACCATGAGTTGTCGTCTTAATTGCATAGCTTGCTTATTTTTTTAACTTTTCTAATTGATAATTTATACAAGGGCTTGATTATCGGATCGTCAAATATTTTTGTTTTCTGTTTATCATATCCCCACAAGTAGAATGACAACATTATTGGTACAAGCTCTAAAAATGTTATATCTTTGAACACGTGTTCATTCCATTTAGACGGCCATGGAAAAACTGCCCGTTCCCCGGCAAAGTCACACCCACAACCTTAGTTCTTATTACCGCTTGCGTCCGAAAATAGTTCCATTGTGTCGCTTTGAAGCCATACGCGTTCATTAAAAATGCGTATTCCGTTAAATGTGCGAAAGAATGTCAACCAAACCATTGCATCACTTTTGACACTTTGGGAAATGCGCACACACTTATACGGCATTTTTGCTGAAGACATGGCATTCTGAAAAACGTCTATTAAAGGCACGTCCTGCAGGGATAGCTTGGGTAATGAAATTTTGCAAACCAACAATTGACTGAAATCTTTTTAAACATATTTGTGCTTCAACAAATTTATTCAATTTATCCTTCGGAACTTTTATCGTCTGAAGTTCTGCGTATATTTTCAAACCTAAATATGTTAATTTTTGCACTGGGCTTATCCACTTTCCCGGGTTTAGTGGGATGTTTAAATCGCGCATGTCACTTAAAATATTCATCAATTCTTGGCAGTCTTGTTTTGAGTTTCCCTTCATAAGAACATCGTCTAAGAGATGTTCAATGTATGCACAATTCGATACTTTGGATACCAACCAGTGAAGAGAAGTTGGGCCTTTTTCCAAAACAAAGCATACAGAAAAGGCATCCCTTGGTAACGATTTTTAAAACCATTATCTCCGTTCAGTTTTAATACCTAGTAAATAAAAGTCATTTAGATTTATCCGACATAAATCGAATGCTGAAACACTATCTGTCTTACCCATGTATGCTCCCTTGCCCGAGTAACCTTTGTCTCAATAGCATGATCAAATTTAGCAAATTTCACGTGGCTAAATTCGGGTTGTAATATAGTCGTTAACACTTAACCCAGGGGTTTATGATAAGTTAGTGATAAGTCTCCATCCGCCGTCAGATTTTGGTACCAACCCAACGGAGTTTATGCGTAAATTCAACATAGGAGGTGAATCAAAGGGGCCCATACGATGATCCTTATGTTTTAAGTTCAACGATTTATCATTTAAAAGGTCGCTATGCGACCGTGCCGATAATAAATTGGACGATCTGATCGTAAGCCGTGGGCCGACAAAATGGAGAGAAATTCCATGCTAAACGTCATTTTGAATCTATGCCGCATCGAGTCTATTCGGGTAGTCTGTTAAATAGTGGAGTAGTCTATTCACATAAATAAGTGTTCGGCCTAATTCCAAAAGGCTTTCTGACATCTGCACGTGGTGATTGTCAGAATGACCTGAAATCGTGTTGGTTATTAGGACCACGTGGACGGAAACGAGGTTTGCAATTGGCGAAGACTGATCTTACAGACCTTTGCATAGCATTACCTATTAGCCGGAAGCAATCAAGCGCTGGATATTGAGAGCCACATTTGAAACAGTGTTGTGCATACTGACAGTTAACCGATGAACACTAACCCATATAGTTATAAGAATAGCAAAACCTTTGTTCATACGATGGAACATGTGTTGCAGGATACATTGCCATCATCCATTATTCTAGGTCGAGGGACAGTTTGAATTGTGTGCAATTTTGAAACGGAATTGCCGAGCATATTGAAACGGAATTGCCTATCATACTCTGCCCATCCGGAGAAAACGCGCCGCAGCGACTCCTATATTGTGCATGTACTGAATCAGCTCTTAATGTTTTAGCCACATGTTTCATGAGGGAAATAGCCATATAGATAAGAAAAGCATCAGTCCACAGTTCAATGTTGTCAAAATTCTTGACAACCCTTTTAACAGACACAAGTTTTACCCCCTTAACAACCTGTACCTTTTGTAAAGTAAGTTGTCGTTATATTTGGGGAGCAACGACATAAATTCAATAAATTCTCCATTCCAAATGTTTTTACTTACGGTAATTGGCACATGGTTGAACATATTTAATACACCTTGATCGTTAATGTATCCCAGTGGTTCCGCCGAGGCAGGTGCCGCTGGTCCGTGCTGGTGCCCGATTGTGGACCGACATCCGGCGTTTCCATTGCCCGCAAAGCCTCCGCTACTACCAATCTACGTTTACTCGAGCGTGGTGGCATGGCAATATGAAATTAATAAANTATGTGTTTGTTATTTTAAGAAGGCCACATTGTAAAAAAAGTATTGATTCGTCTGCATAATATGTATACTGTGTCATCGTCTTTATGTGTAACCTTCTGTAAATAAAGCTTTTATTATTATTATTATTAGTGAAATAATATGGTGATGACGTCAGCAACCACACTGCTTCAATTACGTCAATATAAGAGCTGGATGAATCAATATGGTGATGACGTCAGCTACTACACTGCTTTAACTACGTCAGCAGATTATAAGTGCACAACAGAAGGTTTAATTTATGTGAATTTGCTCTAGTAACAAATTTATCATCATTTATATTTAAACAAAGGTTATAGTAATTATTAACTGAAATCGTATACCTAATATCACCATGCACTGTAGCGACCACGTGGTGGCCACGTTTTTTTTGTTTTTGTTTTTTGTTTTTTTTTATAACAAATTTTACTTAATTTTGTAAATATATATTTGTGTTTATATCGTTGCAAACAAAACAAATTCAAAACCAAACATAAGAACTAGCACATGTACAGATTTACAAGACCACGTGCTCACGGCGACGATCCGTGTAATTTATTTTTATCTCTTTAACACGATTACAAATAAACAATGCTGGATAAGTAATAAGTTTGACTACATTTTACCATGCAAGAAAATATGATTGAATAAACACAGCAGTAAGTACCGTCGAAAGCAACTCTTTTTGTTTGTTTTCATTTTAAAATTAATTTCTAAATAAGCAATGAATGCCACTTACTCAGCAATGAGACAACAGGATAAAAGAACGCAAGTGGGATCGCAGCCCATCATATACTAGGGTTCAGCGCCCCATGCGGGAGAATAATTTACGTGAAAGCTAACTCTTGTGTGACGGATAACTCGTATACATATCAATATAGTTAAATAGCTTGCGTTGGATAAAATGGTTTATTCTGGAGCGCCCAAACATTAGTTATCGCACAACGCGACTCAAATGGCATTTAAATCAGAGGTAAGGCTTATGGGGGTGGGTTGCCGTAGAAATTATTTCACAACCAATCCTCATACAAGTACGCATTGTACGTCAAGCGCGTTGCAAACTGGGTCATTGGAGCACTGTTAGAATTATGTTCTAAATCTATGTCATGTCTGAATTGAACGTGAAATGACTGGTTGGGAAAGTTCACCGTCGTTCGCATAAGAATAAGAGTGTTGTTATAAATCACAATTCTGTGCCGCTTAAGATATACAGATTTCTGAGAATGAAACTTAAAGTTACTACAAATGTTTATGCTAATTGAACTTTTTCAAGTGTTCGTGATATTGTTCATAAGAAGTGGTCACTTCATAATTTATATTTTTGTTGACATTTGTGATTTCTGATATGGAAAGTTTAATTAATTTACACTCCTACATACTAGAATCCGACCCTTTGAAAATCGGGCTCTGATCTGGGAAGTTTGAATATGATAGAAAATTATGGACGATACTTTCTGCTTTTTCTTTTTTTTTTCGTTTAGGAAGTTTGTTCTTAACGAAAATCCCGTCTGGGCGGAAAGTCACATATTTATGCCAGTAACTTATAAATGAGCCGCGTCGTGCGAAAAAGGGCATTAGGACAGTTCCGAACGGTACAGCTCCAGATGTGCCTATGCATCCGTATACTCTGATTAAGCGTCATTATGTCCGCTAATTAAACCTACAAACCAGTCTTGACTTAATAGCGGTCAGGGTTGCTCCTGACCAGACAGCGCAAATGCATAATATTCTTAATCGCTCAACGCGGCCTTAATATTTCCCATTTCAATCAGAGGTAGGGGTGGGTTGCCGTAGAAATAATTTCATTAACAATTCCCACACAAGTACGCATTGTCAGTCAAGCTCGTTGCAAAGTGAGTTAGTAAGAATGGCGGTCATTAGAGCACTGTTTTCAAGTATGTTCTAAATCTAGGTCATTTTTGAATTTAATGTTAAATGACTGGTTTGGAAAGTTCACCGTCGTATGTGTAAATATAATAGTGTTGTGATAAAACACAATTCCGTGCCGCTTAACATATATAGATTTCTGAGAATGAAACTTATATTTAGTACAAATGTTATTGCCCATTGAACTTTGTCAAGTGTGAGGGATAGTTATCACAAGACATACGAAGTAGTCACTTCATAATTAACATTTTGATATAGGAAGTTAAATATATTTGCACTCCTTCGTACTAGAGAGTCCAATCCTTTAAAAATCAGGTTCGGATCACGGAAGTTTAAATTTAAATTAATCAAACAAATGCGCCGCGCTCAGGGAAACGGGGCTTAATGCATGGGAGTAAAGTGTTCTCCAAGATACGCCTATGCAGCCAACATAGGCTAATCAGGCACGACACTTTCGGCTTTACTGGATGTTTCGTCGGAAAGCGTCGCCCGTGATCAGCCTGTGCGACACTTTATGTACATGCATGAAGCCCCGTTTACTAGAGCGCGGAGATAAGTATCATTGTGTGTGCAGTGGTTGTGCCATACTACATGTATTTTAAAATAAAGAGGCAAATCGCAATCAACTCTCATCAATATATAGACATTTCAAGATAATGTTAATACATGTTTCTAGTCGATAGAATTGAATGGAAAAAAAACATCAGAATGTAATGTCAAACATGTGTATGTGTTTTTCCCCCAAATATTATATCGCGTTTGCCGTCTATAACAGCTTTTTAACAAAATAGTTTTTTATTACAAGTTTGTGTTTGTTGTTTTCAAGTGTGTGCGTTTTAAAAAAAAAAAAAAAGTTGTGTTTTTTAGACGTTGTTTATAAGAAGGTGTAACATGTTGGTACAAACTTTGTTTAAAAAATGTATTATTTGATTATATGGATCTGAATACTAGACTAATTCTTTCAAGACACTGTCCGAAAATTAATTGCATTTTGCTTTTATAATTTTATTTGATAAAAATATCGTGGGAACACGTATGTACAGTGTCATATTGTATTAACACTTAATAACACTTAAAGCAATGTAAAGTACTTAGAGCAGATTGATATGCCGTATCCTTTGGGTCAAAAGTAGATATATGGCCACAGTCATAAAATTGCAACCGCTGTTATATTTTCATAACCACGGTTGTAAATTTACGACAGTTGTCATATATATTCGTAACCGCGGTAACATATGTCCTGCCAAAAGTTACAAATAAGAGCACAGTCTCGCTGACCACTAAGTACAATTTAATCTTACAAAGCGCTTTATCGGCAAAATGAAGTTTACTATCATATATATTCTAAAATTAATTTAATAAATGTACGAGGGCCATTGTCGCTTACTGAAAACTTAGCTAACTTTTATGACGAAATAACCTTGGTCTGTACACATGAAAATACGTTGAACCCACATGTTTTATATTACACTTAAGCAAGAAACGAGGAAATTACATTTACACTTACTTATATTAGAAGATATTCATTTTAGACAAAGTTCTTTCAAATCTATCCGCAGAGCCTACACTACTAACTAAAACACTGCATTTAATCCCCAGGTTAATTTACATGAAATCTATTTGTAATTTCCATTGGTCACCCAGGTCCGGGCTTATTACGGATTGGTTGACTTATTAGAATGTTCTAGAAGGAAAATCTATTCATGTTTTTACTTGCTTGGCAAATGTACTAAAATCTCATCAATTTATATTGGTATAGAGTAATCCCGTTATATTTGTCAGTACCATAACTTGTGTATCCTATGCAAATAGGTGACCCTCTCATCTGTGCTGTTTGATGACCCTGTGTGGGTACTATTAATCTCGTGTCTATATGCTGACCCTGAACTCATTGTTAAGTATATGGTCCTTCGATTCTTTTATCTAAATGACTTTTCATTTTATTGATCCCAATTATACCCCACCCTGGGTCTAAACGTATTCGTGTTCTTACTTGAAATAAATCTTAAATCAGGGCTTGGTTTATGTGTACTCTTAAATTATTTGTAAATGACAAATATCTCCCAAAAATGTATTATTAAATTCTCAAACTTCATCCTAACATTGTATATACATATTATTGAAATATCCCCTTATTAATTTCCATCATAAGATAAGAATAAACGATATGTTATAAGCTGTTACATGACACAACTTTAAGATTTCTTATTAAGTATAATATTTACCTTATTTATAACTATTAAAACATCTCATCATTCCTATTACAATATTAATAATATCTGTAACTCATATCATTAACATTATCTGTAATTGAATTATAATTATTGATGTAAATAAACTTTTAACATTTTCTACATAATTAAAACATCTAAGTATTCTTATCATATTAATAACATTCTCTGTAACATAATATTTATGATATAAGAATAATTACTATGCATACGCGGTTATGTTACAAAACNCTGTAATTGAATTATAATTATTGATGTAAATAAACTTTTAACATTTTCTACATAATTAAAACATCTAAGTATTCCTATCATATTAATAATATTCTCTGTAACATAATATTTATGATATAAGAATAATTACTATGCATACGCGGTTATGTTACAACATATTAAAAATATTGCAAACGTTGTCGCATTCTTCACATGGTAGTTCACACACTATTTAAGAATATTTCGTTAAAGTTATAAATAAAAAATCCACTTTCTTAAATCAAAGAGATCAATAAAAAATAAACGACAACTCAACGTCTGATACTTTTCAGGTTACAACGGGGTAGAGACGTTTTTCGCAGATCTCTTGGAGTATTTACAATCCGTATTCGCCCAAAACAAACAAAACAGTCCAGATGCGGAGTTGCCATAATAGCTAACTGATGACCTTTAAGGACGTTTTGTGTGTTGACAATTGTCAGAGCATTCATATGAGCCTCGTTCTGGGAAAACTGGGCTAAATGCATGTGCTTAAAGTGTCGTCCCTGATTAGCCTGTGGAGTCCGCATTTTTAATCTAAAATAGTATGTACTGTAGAAATTGATAGCAAGGTGCCATTATACAACTGTTTGAATAAAATGTACCCATAATTCCACTAAGTGATTAGTAGCAGTAAGATTATACCTAAGTTCTAAATTATTGGGCTATGATTTATTTTTTTGGCTAATTAAGCCTTGTAAGAACTCATGGGTTTCAATACACGTATTACTACAACGTAACCGGTCGATATGTATACAACAATTAATTATCGGCATCCTTATGTGTAGAACGTAAAATACTACATAATATATAATAAAATTATTCAATGAAAATGTATATACAAGCTGTATTAATTTTGGTATTAATTTTTCGCCTGTTGAGAAATACAGAAATTTACCACTTTATATTTTGCACTTATAAACAATAATAAACCACCTTTATTCTTTTCAAGATATTAAATGTGTCACCACAGAAAGATTCACCACCATTGTTGCCTACAAGTCAATAAATGCGTCATCCTAGCCATGAGTTAACGGCCCATTCCGCGTATAAGACATATGAGCCTCGTTCTGTGAAAAGTGGGTTTAATGCATGTGCGTAAGTGTCGTCCCAGATAAGCCTGTGCCGTTCGTACATGCTAATCATGGACGACACTGATAGTTTTTGTCTATAGAAAGTATCTTCTTGGCAAAAATCTAGTTTTGGCGGAAAGTGTTGTTGCGGACTGCACAGTCTAATATGTGACGACACTATACGAATATGCATTCAACAACCTTTTAACAGAGCGAGGCTCAAATGTAGTTTTATCGATGTTATTCTTTTCTATTATTGATGATACTCTATTTTATTCTTATTAATTATTCAAATTACTTAATAATTTTCATTAACCATGTAAAGTTGCCCGTGTATGCTTTAGAGTTTTTGTTTTTGCTGGTCAGGTGCGTGTGTGTGCATGCGTGTGTGGGCATTTTTTAGATTGTGTGGTTAAATTATATAATATCGCTTAAAATAATCGATTGAACATGCTTGTAATGTATATTGTTTAAGATTTACTGACTGCCTGAACCATAAGCAGTGTTTACAGTTAATACACGGTTGTTTCGTTTACACATTTTGTTTTGTTTTGCCCAAATAATACCTATTGACTGTGCTTTGGCGTGATTCGTGAAACGATAATATACATTTACTTTATGCTTTATTTACACGTGGCTTCTTTTTTACACCAGCTGAACATAAGCTTGTCT
This sequence comes from Dreissena rostriformis, assembly GCA_007657795.1. Lineage (NCBI taxonomy): Eukaryota > Metazoa > Mollusca > Bivalvia > Myida > Dreissenidae > Dreissena > Dreissena rostriformis. The sequence continues at coordinate 24,411 of VMBQ01007929.1, forward strand.
GATACACAATTGATCCAAAAAGAGTAATAGCACAAACCAAAGTGCGTTGCAACACATAGTACGCTTGCAAGGCTGTTGTCGACAACATTTTACTACCTGCTCCCTTGACATCTGTGTCGTCAGCGTATTTAGCCAAATATATGAAACATAGATCTCAATTCGTTGTACATACATGTACTAGACGAAAGTAATGAAGCCATTGGCTGAAGAATTTAATTACTGACGGACTGGACTTTATTTCTCTCAATGGTGGATGCTATGGTCGTGGTCCGGATGTCCGTGATCGTGGATGGTCAGCGGGCGTCCCAGGTCAGGTCCCAGCGAGTCCAGCGTTATATCAGAGAGGTTCAGACCAGCGTCATGACCGGAACCCGTAGCATGACCATTTCCCGCCAATGATGAGTCATTCTTTGAATGAGTCTGATTGGCTGCGGAGGTTTGCTTATTGACCAATGGCGTTTGAGTATTCTGACTATTTTTAGTCACGCCCGGTTTGTCATCTGGTCGCTCGTTGCGTTGCTGCTGGTTCCGTATGTACTGCAGCCACTGGTACCAGGCCGCGGTCTCGCTAGATAGATCCGGGGAGAGGAAGCCTGAAACGGGTCACGTTAATATGAAAAAAATAGAAAATACCATCGAATTAGAGAAAAAAACGTATAAAATGAAGTACAATAACCAAACTGTTACTGTTCATTACTATTGAGAAACATCTTAATTTAGGTGAAACAAACGCAGTTATGTTGGTGGCATTTAAACGTTTCAACAAACCTTTTTCATTGCGTTTAAGAATATCATTTATTTTGTATAGTGTTTTAGTATTCTTGGATGACGTTGTAATGTTAATAAGTTGCAGAGAGTCCTCCAATAACAATCAGTTTGTAATGTATTTTTCTGATATCAAGCTTTGTGTGTTTATGCCCCCTTTTAATAAAAGGGGGTTTATTGTTTTTGGCCTGTCAGTCTGTCTGTATGTCCGTCCGTCNAAGTTGTGTCATAACTTTTGCAATATTGATCATAGCAACTTGATATTTGGCATGCATGTGTATCGCATGGAGCTGCACATTTTGAGGGGTGAAAGGTAAAGGTCATCCTTCAAGGTCAAAGGTTAAAAAGAATCAAAGCGGCGCAATAGGGGGCATGGTGTTTCTGACAAACACATCTCTTGTTTATCTTGATTTAATTCGCGCACGTGTCTGTCAGAGTATCACTAACTCTCGCGCAACGTGCAACTGTATTTTCACAAATTTTCCACTCATGCCTACCTCCGACGGTCGGATACCCTACAGGATTGATTGGTGGAGACCGGATATCCGTCCAATAGGTGTTGTAGTCGAAAACACAAGTCCCCCTGAAAATACAAATCACCAATACCGTTGCTGGCTGTTGTTGTTTTTTTATCATTTCATATGGATTGCGTTTTGATTTACGCACCCTAGTGAAACGTGTTCAAATAAATTCCAAAAGTGTTCACACAAATTATAACAATTCCCTCGTTTTGAGTCAGATTTATTTTTACTTTCAGAATGCTACAAATAACGACATGATACGTGAGGGGGGGGACAGTATTCGTCACTTCCGTGGTCACATAATTCTTAATGAATTAAGATAGGGCATTAAGATATGTTTGAGAGTTGGGAAAATGTATAGTTTTAATATAGAAGGAATAACGTCGATATGTCCCTTTAACAGTGGTGTGGGTCAACTCACAGGAACTGCAGCGGCCCCGGGTTCCAATCTTCCGGTGCCACCCAGACGACGGTCACTGCGCGGCGGACGCGGCTGTTGGTGTGCGTTACCCCTCCGGCCTTCCAACGTCCGGTACTCTCGCAGATGGAGGGCTTCTCGTCGGAAGTCAAGTTTTCAAACCTGAAGTGATACCAATAATTGCACGTGAGAACGGCGATGTGCGATGGCATGAATGCGCGCTGAGTTCGATCAACCCCTCTCAGGGAAATCGTTGTTTCTTAGTTGCCGAATGAGCATCTATCTAGTTTCTTTATATATACGCTGTTAAGCTTCAACTATCAGCCGTTATATTATAAGTTAAACATGTATGTACTTGAGCACAAAAAGAACGCTACGCGATAAAAACAAATCCAACTAAAATTAATAAAGGATAACGTGTTTCGAGCATCGACCGCAGCACATGTCCCAAGCGTCTTATACTCTATGTAGGTAACTGAATATGTTATCGATATATTGTCAAATAAAATATTCTCATAGAAAAACTAATGTCATTCGACAAATAATTATACAGGCATACCGTCCATAAGCGCGTCTACGCAAATCCCGGATGTTGATGTCTGCTTGGATGGCCTGCAGGAAGAATCCTTTGATTGGTTGGTTCGGTTTTTCTGAGTACAACGTCACTGAAACATGTGTAAAGGTTTCCAAATATCAATAGTTTTTCTAAATAATGTTACAAACGTAATAAAAACCAACCTTTATATTATGAATATTAACTTTATATACTGCGAATCCGTTCATTTTTCAATTTCATCGTTTGTTTCTGAAAACAAAAATATTTATATATAAAATAAAATATTGGAAAATCCTCGGGTTTTACGCATTGAAATTCGTACATAACAGTTGAATTTGTAAAATTATTATAAACCAGTAAAAAAAAGTATAAATATAATGTAGACCTGACAAAAATTCCGAATATGGAACATCGTATCATGGCTTCAACTATATTTGTCAAAATATATAGGAATCAAATCATAGTTTCGTATTATCCATGCTTATTTACATACACATTATTAATTATACAGACTCACAATATTCTGTCCTTTTGACAGGTTACAATTAAACCTGTCGGCCAAACGCGCGATGCTTGAATTAACACATGTAAAATCGTTTTCATTGACCAATGGACACCGATAGCTTTTTTGGGGGGAACAATACCACTATAACATGTAACACTGCCCATGAACTCATAAATTTATCGTTCCCTGTATCATGGTTTCTGACACTTATTTGATTTATTTTTCAGTTCTGAATATTAAGATAAAAAGTTATCAATCAGCAAACATAGAATATGCAACATAATTTATTTTTTAATTTGCGATATTCGTGCGTCGAAAACATACAATTTCCGAAAATATATATAATGTTCACAAACAATTATAATAATACAGCTCTACATTTCAAGGCATGTTATTCCGACGTGTACAATGTACACTGTCTTAACAAATTGGCTACATTTGGGAAAATGTGATTATGTAACAACATGAACATGTGTTGATTATACTTATATTTTTTATTTTCATTCAAACTTGCACATACAATATACCATGAGCATTATGGTATATTTGTTCATGTACATGCTAGTTATAGAAAAACACAATGCATAATTAAGTAGGCTTTGGAGCGTAACGTTTATCATTCAACATTAGCCAAAGCAAAGATCTATACATACATTTATTTATAGATATTTGTTCAAAGCGTGCATCCGAATGTTAAAAGCTTTGTTATACATAAGAAAGTTAATTTACAATCTACATATGTAATTCCAATCCATGAAACATATTATTTGTGTACCTCTAATTCGATCACCGGGGTTAAACGTTGTCGATTCCACCCTTATCCTGTACGGGTTCGACCCCGGGGACTGGGGCATGATGACCCCCTCGTGCGTGGCGTTGATTGCACGTGTGTGGAAGGTCGAGGGGTCCTTGCACGAGAAATCTGGAGCGCCTGTGCTGAATCCATGGCAGTAGGCCAGCAAGCCGGTCGCAAATACATGTATTAATAACTCCTTTGCCATTTTTATTTTAATTGTCTATAATGTTTTGCTGGGTTATGTGCTTTAGTTCAACAAATTATTGCTGCTGTATAATCTTGCAATTTTTGGAGCTTGCTTAAAGCAGTATGTTGAACCTTTTCACTTTTACTGTGTTTTCTTTCGCCACGCTCTGGGTTAATTTTCTTTAGTATACGCTATAACATTTCGTGTAAATGCTGCACCTTTATCCTTTCATTTACATTGTTTATACAATTATTTCAATGTTAAATAACATTTATAATCTCTGATATATAATTCTTCAAGTCAAATCCCAGTAAACATGTAGATTATTTTTATTTCCAATACAACTCTTTTTGTAAGAACGTTTGCACCTTTTTTTCACGCGTCTACAGTGACCAGCCAATGCCCATGCGACGTTTTATCCTGATAGATGGACACGTAAACGCTACACAGTTGCGCATAATACACACTCCACTTGAACCTTCACGTAATGACGTTGTAACGTCAACAAATATGATTAAATCATTTTTTTTATATACAACCCTGCGCGTTGTCCAGTATAGGTTAAACACGTGTAGCTGGCAGTTTCGACACTTAATGTGACAGGGCTGTCATAAAAGGAAAACTTAACAGGCTAACGCCGTCGAGTGTTGGTCACTCACTAGAATATTAGGCATTCACATCCGTGTAAGGATAAACAAGGCATAGTCAACAGCAAAGGTATTTTCTAACATCTTGATTTGTTTTGTATCGATGTATACAATTTTTGTCGGGTAAATACATTCCTAATGCAAGATCCCGATGACCAGAAATAATGCTTACATTTGTAATGTACGCATTTTACATTAACAGATGAACTAAGAAAAACCAAAGCTAAGCATTTACGCAAACAGGTTCTACCGTTGCGTGTTTCTGTGATATTAAATCGCGTGTGCAAAAGGAAAAAAATATATACTTAGACATCAAGTCAGAATATAACAAAGATATAGATTTATTTTTAACCAATTGAGTTTAGCTAGATTGCATAGAACATCTCATGTTTATTGTTGAGTTTGTTTTCTATGTAATACCAGTGCTTTGTATCGAAAGAGAAGATTTTGAGAACGCAAACCACATGCGGATCAAGCCTGTTACCTCCTATTCGCTGGGCGATCAGTATACGAGCCTTGCTCTGAGAATAATCGGCTACATGCATGTGCGATAAGTAATGCCTCAGATAAGCCTGTGCTAATGTTGTCTGGACGAAACTGTCCGCCTTCATCAGATTTTTGTTTAGAAAAGGGCTCATTTAAAAATATATATATCTGGGATTACTTTACGCACATGCGTTAACACCATTTATTCCAGAACTAGACTCGTATCTACTACATCGCCGCAACCTCTAAATTAGCTTTATTTTGCTTGTCAAGGCCTAATTTTACTAAGGTGGTTGGTGGCATATACCCTTATTCATTGGTTGATCGTATACCCAATACTTTTTGGAGTTTAATATCGTTATAAAAATATGTATAATTGTTTCCGTGTATCGAGAGTAAACATGTTGTTGTTGTTTTCACTTCAGTGTTTCCTTACTGTTGCCTCAGTTTTAATGGACCTGTCCAAAGCGTTTGACTGTCTGCCTCATGATCTCCTCTCCCTAAAATTAAAGTATTATGGTGTATCTGAAAAATCTTTACAATTAATCAATAGTTACTTGAGTGAAAGAAAACAATGTATTAAAATAGGTCAATTTAAAAGTAACTTTCAAGAAATTTATAAAGGGGTACCCCAAGGCTCAATATAAGGTCCCGTCCTTTTTAATATATTCATCAATGACATTTTCCATTTTGTTCAAGAGAGTAATCTGTACAATTATGCTGATGATAATACCTTATCTTTTGCACATCATAATCTAGATATAGTTAATTCTACCTTAGAAAATGACAGTTTATCCTTAATAAAATGGTTCTCAGACAATAAAATGCAAGCTAATCCTGACAAATTTCAGGCAATCGCAATAGGGTCTAAAACTCACAAAGCTAATATCTCTTTTGACTTGTTAGGAAACAAAATCAACTGTGAGGATGAGATTCTCTTATTAGGGGTTACATTAGATTTTAAACTAAATTTTGACAAACACATTTCCAACTTATGTAAAAAGGCCTTCAGACAATTAAATGTTCTAAAGCGTATAGGTAGGAATCTTTGTAAACTTGGCAAACTTAATATATATTACTCATTCATTCTCTCAAACTTCAATTTCTGCCCATTAACATGGCATTTCTGTGGAGAAATAAAATCTCAAAAAATAGAAAACATACAGAAAAGAGCTCTAAGGTTTATTTATAATGACTATAAGTCTGATTATGAAGGGTTGCTTAGCAAATCAAAACTGCCAAGCTTAAAAATAAGAATACTAAGACAAATGGCTATTGAAACCTACAAGATAATTTATAAACAGACACCAACATATCTTCATGATCTTATTAAAATTAAAAATAACTCTTACTCTTTTAGGTACACTGATACAGCTGAAATCCCACGGGTAAGAAGTACCAGTTATGGTCTTAAGTCTTTCCGTTCCGCAGCCGCCAGGCTCTGGAACTCGTTACCCCAGCACTTCAGGGATGTGACGGGACTTAACCAGTTCCGAAGTCTGATAGGCTCGTAGGACGGAGAGGATTGCAGATGTTCTTGCTGTTGTACCTAGAATGGCTAGTATTATTGTTCTTGTTATTTGCTTTTGCCAGTTTTACCCTCAGTTGCTATTTTCAGCATGTTATATTATTTTGTGCATGAAATTTGTGTTTGTAACATATAAATGGCAGTTGCCCAGTGTACTTTCTTTTCATCAGATTTTTAATATAACTATATGTACCATTTGAAATAACTCATTATGCTTGTGTTTTTGTGAGGTAGCTGCTGATCAGTTTCTTTCAAATCTGATTTTGGGGGGATAATTGTTTTCTTTTTTTATCTGTCACACTTTAGTGTCCATATTCATTGTCAGACTTTTACCTTATTTTTATTTTTCTTATAGCAGCTCTTATCAGCAACTGCAGCACAATTTTTATTCTTATAAGTTATCTTAATTTATTTTTAATAATGCTATGATCTTAACTGTCTAAATATTATAATTGTATATCACATGCCATAGTTCTTTCGTTTTTAATATGTTAAAATAATCATGTTTATTGTATTCAGGTTAATTTATTTTTATTTATTTATTATAATTGATCTCAACTCAAGGACGATACTGTTTGTTTATATAATGTAAATTTCATGTAATGTTCAATTGTATATTTGTTATATGTATGTTGTTATATTATGTCGGTCAATAACGATACATCGCTAATGTTATACTTGTTATGTACAAACCGACTTGAAATAAAATTTGTATTTGTATGTATTTACACCTTACACTGGTGAGCAGACAAACTAATTGATCGTTCATGATAAAAGTGTCATTATGAGTTCACGATTGTTTTCTTATTGCCTAGTTGCTATAAAAGATCATGAATTATGACCGACTGACTAATGGACATTAATTGGAAGTAACTCAGTAGTTATTCATACGAGCATAGCATAAAAAGTTTGAGGACATGATGCAGCGGTTTTTTTTCCAGCACTCATTTTTACGTTCCGTTCTAATTTATGAGGCAAACGTATCGATTCTTCCATGTAGCATTAACCCATTCATGCCTAGTGGACTCTCCCATTCTTCTAAATTGGATCAATTTATTTCCAAAATTAGGGATGTCTAGTATATGTATTTGTATATTTAGAATATTTCTTACAGAAATTCCTTTAAGCAAACAGCGCAGACCCTGATGAGACGCCGCATCATGCGGCGTCTCATCTGGGTCTACGCTGTTTGCCAAGTCCTTTTTTTCTAGACGCTAGGCATAAATGGGTTAAATAAGTGTGATACCAGAAACTAAAGTAGTGAGCGGAGCACAACAAATATTTGTAAATAAATGCATGGCCGACAAAAACAGGACGTGAACATAAAGCATGACCGAGGAACATTCAAAATACTGTAATATCATTCATGTTCGTCGGCATGACATTTCGGGATTTGTCAAAAATGACATTTTCGTGGAGACTTAAATATGTGGATGTTTGATTTTGGAAAACAGAGGAACCTGCGTCGGTCATTTCCCGATGTGTTTGTGTCAAATTCGTGGATCGTTCAACCCACATAATCAACGAAAATTAATGCCCCACGAATAACTATGACATTTACAGTATATCGGCTTGTGTTAATTTTAATAAAAATGACACCAATATGTATATGTTGAGACATCTACACAATGGGCGACGCATACTATGTTTTTAAAGTGTTATTGATGGACCATTATTTTAAGTAATAACATAGTTGAAACGAGCTTAGTTTTAAAGATCCACTATTGACTATCCAATGATAGTGACGTCATGACACGTTTGACAACATTGAGCTCTGGTCGTCTCGTCATATCCGGTACACTGGTTTTTATGGCAACCGCTCTTTTTGTCTCCGTATTCACACCCTGTAACAAATGCATTACGCGAAATAAAAAAGGACAAATACAAAACCAAACATGAGCACGTAACACACATGTATCTGAAGAGGAAACGTATAGCAGATAGAACAGTATTGTACCTTAATCGAGTTGTTCAAAATTGTAACCGTTTTTTTTTTTAATTAAGCCTGGTTAACTTTAAAGACATTTTTTCTCTTTACTGATATGGTTTTGCTTTTAAAGTTAAATTTTGCGTAGCTAGTTTATACGTTGTTCTGATGAGAGGAAAGTGATTCAGCGAAGGAACTAGTCAAATGAGGGTTAGAAAATGTACAAAATTTATCATAAACCAATGGTTTGGTTTATAACAACTGGACCCCGATAGTTTTCTCATTTCCAATTTCCTTTATCACGGCAGCTCATACACACGTCGATAATGAGAATGTCATAATTGTGAATTAGACCTACTTGTCTCCCATTAATCAACAAAAACTTGTTTCATTCTCAACATTTTAACTTTTGATAATTCTTTCATACTTTTAACGAAACAAAAAGTAAGGCCACCCACTTCCTACCATATTCGTTATGGAGTTGTTCATTGAGCAAAACAAACTTGTTTTTCCCCTAAAAACTTTTGAGGTTGTAAATACTTTTAATACCAAAATATTAGAAGTCCGCACAGGCTTATCAGTGTTGACACTCTCCGCTTTTATGTAATTGTTTGTTTGAAGGGCGTCTCTTCTTAACGAAAATCCATTTAAAGCGGAATGCGTCGTCCCTGATTAGCCTGTGATAATCTGGGATGACACTTAACACGCATGCATTACGCCCAGATTTCCCAGAACTAGGCTCATATTACCTGCAACGTGTGTTCGAATAGACCCACAGGTGTGGCAGCACGCCTTGGCCAAGAAGTCGTCATAGCAACGGGCCGTATGGCTTCTGACGTCATGACATGTTAGGCCCGTGTTGCCAACGACGCCCTTCTGATCTCCCCACGGGCAACCGTCTGAAGTAAGAAGCGGCTTAAAAGTTTCCCGCTCGGAAGCAAAGTGAAAATGGCTATATGCAACTATCATAAAACAGAACAGCCTGCGAGTAACGTAACTTAGGCAAAAACAACAAATATATGGTTATGGATGCGGATTGTGGAGGGCAAATACAACTCCACTTGTCTCTTGCAAAGATATAGAGTAGGTACAGTTCAGACACATTTATAATATGTTTTGCGTCTTCGTAGGTTACATCATATATTCACTCAAACTGAATCTGACATAACCTCGATTTATAATAACCTTCTATTGGTTGTTGCAAACGTGTTTCTTTTTAATAAATATTGCTGCGAAAAAGTTGTTTCCGAAATATAGTTAGGCTAGATTGAACTTTACCGAGTAATACGTTTCCTGGTACGGCGGGGGCGCGGGTATTAGTGACACATGTTCCGTTGACGCACCACTGAAAACAGCGAACATTTCTTATGCACATGGAAAAGTAACGTGTGAAGATATGCTTAAAAACCAATTTGTTTTTATTCGCAACGATTCTTTTGGAGGGCCCGAATCTGTTACCGCTACTCATCAGACAAAGGCCGATATGATTATCTTGAATATATCTCTTGATATTTTGTCTTAGAACTGTTGATAGTAATAATATTGTTATTGTAAAGTATAAATGGATTTTGACATTGTTTTTAAAAGTGAAAGAAAGCATTTATATTTGTAATAATTTCATGCACACATAGTGTTTGAACACGTACTTTTGCAAAGTGCCTACGGCTGCATTATGTGTGGACCCGGAGTGTGCCCCAACACTCTTGCCTCAGAAACATACAATACGAGTTGGTAAGATTTTTTAATTACAGCAGCAATTTGCAGCTATTAAATTTTACTGATAGATTTTAAATTTGGGCGCGGTTTTGTGTTGTGCGGGTGGAAACCGAAGTACCGGAAGGCCACCCCACCTGTCAGATATGGCAACCACCAACCAAACTCACATGTGCCGGAAGCTTGGCTTGAACCCGGGTCGCTTTGTTTGTATATTTCGATGTTTATGAGGTCTTTAACGCGCCGAAGGTTGCGTTTTGTACGGACCCGGAGTGTGTCGTAGCAGTTCTTCATGATTTACTTACTAGACTGACGAAAGTTAGAGCCATTTTTCTACTTTCAGTTAAAGATATTTGGTTTATCTGTATATCAATGGTCAGAAGCTTTTTTGCTGATTTTCCACACAAAAATAGTTGAAACTTGAAAAACGTCATGATTTGTATACTTAAGTTTTGTTGGTTTTTACAGATATTATTTGTTTTCGGTTTATTATCTACGCACCAATTTGGCGAAATGGGTATTCACTTTGACAATATTTGCTCAATATAAAACTGAATTACTCCCCCTGATATATTAACTGTACTTCGTTTCTGGTAAAAATGCTGGTACTTATGTAAGATTTTTTAGCCTCGATCGGGGAAAACTGTGGTTAATGCATGTGCGTAAAGGGTCGTCCCTTTTCTTTATGCATGTACTTAAAGCGTCGTCACAAATTATCCTGTGACGTTCGCACAGGCCAATCATTGACGACACTTTCCGCCTAGACAGGATTTTCGATTCGAAGAGACTTCCTTTTAAACGAACAAATCCAAAAAAGCGGATATTATCTTCCTTGATTAGCGGAATCCACAGGCTAATCTGGGCCGACACTTTACGCACATGAATTAAGCCCCGCTTTACCAGAGCGAGGCGCACTAGTAACCTTGTGGTAACCGCATGATGTGTGATCGTCTGCTTTCGCCGTCAAGCAGAATGTAGGGTTGTCTGGATTGATGCACTCCAGATCTCTACAGACGACGTCTTCGTACGTTCTGTTGATATAAGCGGTTCCGCCCTGGAAATAAATGTACGTTGACATGACTAGAGACTTTTTTTAATTTGATAAACATGTTTTATAGGTTCGATTGTGAGACTTTTGCTTGTTAAAGGAAGATTAACGATAAAACCCAATACGCCTTTATTTACACGGCAAAATCTATTAAATATAACGCAACATTAAAATGTCCGTTAACGATGATGTAGTAAGGCAAAAGAAAGTCCCTGGTTAATGCTGTAAAAGGTATATGACCAACATGCCAATAGTATGAAGCGGATCGGTAATTGAGCATTCTGAATTAATAGTCACCATAAGTTATATATACTGCTTACTATACAATTTTATCGCGAGATAATGTAAAACGCAATTTTGTGTAGAAATAATAAAAAAATGATGGAAACAAATGTACAATTAGCATTAAAACGTCTCAAATCATGTCACACTTCCCCCATCTTTACAAACGTTTTAGAGTACATTGTTGAAATCCCATCCCATTTCACTTAACACTGTCTTAAGTTCAATCTTAATACGATATTGTCGGTATTGAACTTTACGCCATATGTTGTCGCCGGTAATTTTGCGCATTTGCTTACGGTGACATGTGCATGTACTTCAAGACGCATTGAAAAAGCTTCACGGATATAGTGTTTGTTTACCCGGCACATGTAAGACTTCGGTCCGAATTTGCTCGCGCACTGTCCGTCCACATCCGTCGGTGACGTCACTGGTTTGAGATAGTCTGCGCATGAGTGACAGCACCTCTGACGTGAAAAGCGTTGCTCGCACATCGCGCGGTAGCTATGCTTGATTTCGTCGCACGTGTGGTTGTTTGTAAGCCCGCTGTAATCACCTGCTAGGCAACCGTCTGCAATATCGGCGATATAAATATAAGCCTCGTTCTGGGAAAACTGAGCTAAATGCATTTGCGTAAAACGTCACCCCATATTAGTCTTGTGCAGTCCGCACATGTTAATCTGGGACGACACTGGCCGCTTAAACTGGATTTTTGGTAAGAAGAGACGAAAAATACCATTCTAACGGAAAGTGTTTTTGTGGACTTCGAGGCTCATGTAAAACTATTTTTCCTTAATGAATTATCATAGATCTCAATGTGTTCAATAACATAAATGCTTGTTCGAGTTTAACAACAATATAACATGTAAGCGTATCCCTAATACAGAGTTGAATTTAAAAGCCTGAAGGGCAAAGGAGTAGAGCGTTCGACTTTTACCCAAAAGATCCCGTTGTCTTATCCAAAAAGTTTATAAGTAGTTTTTTTTTCTTGTTTATATATTTATTTTAAATAAATCTCAATGGTAATATTATGTTAGTTAATATATTTATTAGTAAAATACGAAACTCTGTCAAGGAGTCTATTTGACGCAGTTTTGCCTTTACTTATTTAACCATTACAAACGGACCTACAACCCCAACAACCGCGCTGCTGTTGACACATTGATCTTCCATGCACCACTGAAACGAGAGAAAAGTACACTATCGTAAGGACTCACTGCTGAACTTTAGTTCATTGTAAGTACATGTACTCGTGCATAGAAGTGAGCAGTTGTTTTAAGTTTCTCAACAGTTATCACAGATGAGGTTTGTCAATTGCTTAAATGCGAATTATCGAACTAGGCCACCAAAGTACTCCAAAGTGGCCGTCATCATCATAATCATCGTCATCATCATAATCATAATGATTATCATCAGCAGTAGAAGCATGACCATCATATTTATTATCACCACCATCATAATCGTCATCTCTTTCATCCTCTCCATAACCAATCATTCACAAACTCATAGTCATCATAATCATCATCATTATGACAACCACCGCAGCCACCAGCATCACCATCATCAGCATTATCATAAAAATCATCATTCTCACCACCTCAATCACCAACAACACCATCATCATCATCCTCATCATCCTCCTCCTCCTCCTCCTCCTCCTCATCATCATCATCATCATCATCATCATCATCATCATCATCATCATCATCTCATCATCATCATCATCATCATCATCATCACTATCATCATCAGCAGCAGCAGCATCAACAGCATCATCATCAGCATCATCTTCATGATCATCATCATCATCATCCTCAACCTCATCATCATCATCCTCATCATCATCACCACCACCATCATCATCATCATCATCATCGTCAACGTAACCGTCACCATCACGAACACGACCATAACCATTTTAAGCCTCATAAGTAACACTATCATCATCACCATCATTATTATCATCATTACATACATCGGGCACCATAGAGCACTATTGCATTCACGTAAGTTGTCTTCGGTCTCGTGCACTGACCTTTCCCGCAGCGCACGGAGTTCCCTCTCCTGCCCAGGATCGGGTGCACGTACCGCCACTTCCGGGCACGTAACACAGCAGCGTCGTGCACGTGAACTCAGGAAAGATACCCCAGTAGCCACCCTGTGACAGGAAGGAATAAGACCACTATTCAGTTGATATAAAACCATAATATAGTATGGGTCTTGGCATGTATTACTTATTCACTTTACTAAACTTCGTCATATCTCTCATAGTAACGCTTTATCTCTCGCTTCTCTGTTATCTATTGAATTCTCACCCTACAAAAGTACGACTCGTGTCCCAGTTTCCGCCGACACTGCTCATCGTGGTTAGAGATTTGCCCGTACCACTTTGACACATCTGACGTCACTTCCGGGTCAACATGGCCGTTCTCGATAGTGAGTAGACAGTTGCTATGGTTGCTTAAACAAAAGCATTTCTTCAATAATTCTTGGGCCATTGTGTGCACACCAGTGAGATTCATTCGAAGAACCCGATAGTCCAAACTCACGTTAAGCACCAATTTCTCCTGAATGGCAATACAAAAAGCTCAATCAGAGGAAAGCACATTAAAAGTTCGTGATCCTTCAAAACAATTGAAAAAATGTTTATTGCATCTATGTTTAACGTTTTGTCTTTAAATCAAATAAATGCGCGTTTAATACGTGTTTTCGGTATTGGCATGCTTCTTGTCATTAAGCAAGGGTTTATGCTATAGCTTTGGATAGGAATGCTCCTTCCGAAGATATTAGCGCCTTGGATGATGACCACGAAAGGGAAAGATCCAGAATGAGATAAAATGGTGTTGGAAATGTCTTTTTATCGGTTATTGCCACCCGCTTCCTTTCTGTGTTGTAACATCAATATATACATTGATACACTTTTTAATTTTTCAAGAGTTAAATAAAATGTGTATAGTTTTGGTTGCGTGTAATAGTAGTATTGGACAAGTGGTGGTGGTGGTGGCGGTGGTTGCGGTGGCGATGGCGATGAAGGTGATACAAGTGGTGGTGGTGGTGATGCAGCAGCATCAGCAGCAACATCAGCAGCGCGAGCAGAAGAAGAAGTAGTAGTAGTAGTAGTAGTAGTAGTAGTGGTGGCAGCATAGTTGTATTTATATTTATATTTAAGTAATAACTGTTGAGTGACTCTCAGTAGGTTCTCTTGCAAGCAAAGTGCTCTCTTGTTTTCAGACATAACTCTTAATGTCGTTCCGCGAAGTGCTTATAAGCATTTGCTTATTAACAATAGTCATTNATCGGAAATCCTGTACCAACACTTATTGTCGATTCAAGTAAGAATGTTGAACTTTAGACTGAGTGGAGATCTTGAGAGAGACTAGCTCATTATTACTCATCTAGTTTGAGTTACAGTTTTAAGATCATCAATTGTCAATTCACGCCCTGCCAAGAGATGTTCTGGTATTGTTGTTATGATTTTGGTGTTATTTTTCTCCATTAATGTATTATTCTCTCACGTCTGTAACACTTACGCAGCTCCAAGTACTTTGCACTGCTTCAAGTGTTATTAATTGTTAACGACAGTATAACACTGTACACACGTGCTCCCACGATATTTTAATCAGAATACAATATAAACGCAAAACGCAATTAAGTTTTAGACAGTGTTGCAAAATAATTTTTCAATATATAAAGATCCGCATATTCAAATAATACATTTTTACGGCATATGCATCTGCTGTTAGTAATTTGCACTATTCTTAGTGTTATTAATTGTTAACGACAGTATCACACTGTACACACGTGTTCCCACGATATTTTATCAAATACACTATAAACGCAAATAGTTTTTGGACAGTGTTGTTAAAGAATTATTCAATACATTTAGATGCACATACTCAAATAATACATTTTTGTAAAACGCAGTTTGTACCAACATATTCTACATTCTTATGAGAAACGTCGAGATTTTTGTTTAATTAAGAAACACACAAGGAAACAAACAAAACAAAACAACAAGAAAACAACACACACAAAGAGTTGCATTCAATATAATATTAATACTGTGTTTTATCACGTAAAATGATCAATAATCAAGATTCTTTTTATTAAGAAGGCGAACGAGACGACAAGCGCGAAATAATATTTGCTGAAAAAACGCATACACAACTTGTTCGGCATTACTTTCTGATGTTTTTTTTAATCAACTATAATTTCTAGTAAGAATGTTTTTTTTTCTTGAAATAGTCTTGAAATATTGATGAGAGTTTAAGTCGATTTGCATCTTTGTTTCAAAATAGTATGGTGATATTCATCTCCGGGATTGTCTTCATCACAACATGAGCAATCAGGCCTTGCTCTGGAAAAACGGGTCTTAATGCATAAGCATAATGTGTCGTTGCAGATAAGCCCGTTCGGACTTTCCGCCCAGACGGGATTTTCGTTTAGAAGAAACTTCCTTTATACGAAAAAAACAAACAAACAGAAATTGCCTTCCTTTATTTTTTTATCATATTCAAACTTCCCATATCATAATGGACATAAACGTTTGTATTTAAAATAAGTTTCATTCTCAGAAATCAAGATATCGTAAGCGGCACGGAAAATACATTTTATGACAACACTCTTATTCTTAAACGTACGAAGGTGAAGTATTCCAACTACTTATTTAACATTTAATTCAGACATGGTCTAGATTTAGAACATAATTCTAACAGTGCTCCAATGACCGCCATTCCCACTGACTCAGTTTGCAACGCGCTTGACGGACATGTGTACT
>VMBQ01007930.1:0-41061 GCA_007657795.1 Dreissena rostriformis
CTGTCACACCTGGCTAGTAATGGTTTCAGGGTCAGTAGGTAATTCGAGTGTCCAAATCAATACAAACCTAAGTCGGACGCACTTCTTCTTTTTTATAACTTCAATATGTCCACTGGTGTTTATACATTGTATACTCAATAAGGTGTTTCCCATAAACAAATTTATCTGTATGAATCAGCAACATTATGTGTTACAGCGCCAGGCAGAAATATCTATTTGTCATTTTCTATAAAACAACAATTGGGGTCCAAGTTTGGAACGGTTGATACAAAGCATTTGGCATTGTCAATGTGGCGTTTGACTCTCAGTATGAAGTTACATTTTATTAATGTTATGCCAATGACATGCCACTAAATGACACTGTCAGGGAAAGATGCGTGCACTTTCATTTGAATCTTGCTTGCAATGGCAGAGGAATATATTTGTCAGATATTATACATTTCAGCAATAAAATACTAAAATTATGACAGTAATGCACCAGAGTGGAACGTTGTTTGATACAATCCGATCGGTAGCTGGTGCGAAATATGTAGATAAGGCAAGTGGCGCGGATTGATTGACTATCGGACCGATGGTTGAGAGGACATGGCCACTGTTTCCCCTTAAGTTTTTGTTTTGCATATGAATTTTATTTTTCCATAATTCAGTTCGCCTGTTTAATCAAATGTTAACTGACATATATGGTTTGTATCTAACAGTTTAATCAAATGTTAACTGACATAAAAAGCTTGTATTAAAACTAAACAAGGTTACTCAATGGTGAGGGTTGTCGAAATGACACAATGTAATGCTTTTATTAATTTGTTTTTTCTATTTGTCAAAGGTCGTCGTCCGGTCAAATTTACATACTTTCATCTTTATGTATATTTGATTTTGCGACGCAGTTTTTATCATTTATTAATTTAAAAAGGTCAGGACAAGTTACAGATTGGGAACAGAGAAATGCACTACCAAGGTCGTAAATCGTCGTCGTATTTCTTCAGGGTCGTCTGTTTCCGTAAATCTGTCAATTCGTCGAAATTGTCTTGGTCGTCTAGCGTTCGGTATGTCGATGTCAGCCATTTTGTCAGCGCGTTCTTCATTTGGATAAAGATAACCGAAGTCAAATACCTTGGCCTAATCTTATCCAAAACTTTACCAGAACGTGCACGTTTTTGGATAACTATTTTTTTTATACAATCGCTTACCAAAAAAGATATCCTAAAATTAAAGATAACCAAATGTTATCCGCTGGATAAGAGTTATCCATATTTATACAATAGGCTGCTGGTAACTAGAATGACACACTCATAGCAATACGTCTTTACCTTAATTGTTTTTATTGTCCATGCATTAAAAAGATCGAAAAAGATTCGAAACAATTGAAAAAAAAAATGTTTACTTTCGCATCGTTATGTGTGTGCTTATATGTTATTTGACGATGTTGTACATTTTCATAACTTATAAGGAACACTAATTATATATGGGGTAACTTTATTATATGAAACATTTTACGACATATTCGTTGATTTTGAGCGTTATAGAGGCTTTAACAAAATATTTGCGTTTACAATTCTGGAGGCCGTTATATCAATATTTACGATTTGTATACGATCGTAAATTACGTATCGAGATTAATGTAGTCGTTTACGATTTTACATAAACTCCGTTTCATCAACGAAATCGGAAAGGCACCATATATAAAATACGACTACATAAATATACGTTTTTTTGTAACCGATAAACATAGTGACGCAGTCTGAGAAAAATTTCATAACGTAATTTTCGCGCAATCTGTCAGCATCGAAAACGGCAGCTGTAAGTGTAAAGAGAATAAAAACAAGAACTGGAATATGTCTAAAAAGAGAATACTTGTAGATAGATGTATTGAAGGATACAGTCTGCTATTTAGCAGTCACCATTTGTCCGTGATGGAAATGAAAAATGCACCGATTTGCGTTTAATTTCACTATTGTGGAGGTCGCATGCGCGAAGAACAAGTCGCGTGCTTTTTCGTAACAAAATAAAATATTTCTTAAGTGAATATAAGTCTTTAAAAGCAAATTTTTGTCAAAAAGTTCATACTAAAATAGTTTGTGTCAGGTAAATTATCCCGATCCATGTCCGAATAGTGTCAATTTTGCTACGTACGTTGCCTGGAAGCTACCTTGTAAACCGCCATTACCCCACCCACCCGGTAATCCATACGGCGAAGATACACGCTCGATTTCACTATGACCCTGGAACTGTTGATAGTCATACTCCTTATAGTAAACATCACCAAGAGGAAAGATTCTCCATCCTATAAACACCATCCAACTCTTTTATCAGGAGTCTCAGTAAAATTTCGTAGACATAGATTTTGGTACCTCTGCGAACCAGCAAAACAAACGAAGAACTTATCATTATTAACCTGCATCCTACTACTCTGCGGTGACATCGAGTCAAACCCAGGACCAGTAGCAAACGCCCAAGTTTATCCATGTGGCTTATGCGACCACCCAGTTACGTGGGAACACCCAGACGCCCCTTGTTGCGATGGCTGTGATATATGGAACCATCGCTCATGCAAAAGTGTTAATATTTCCAGCTTTACATTTAGAATTTATGAATTTAGCTCAAATATTTATGAACATTTGTCAAAGATTGATCGTACAATAAACTCATTCACATCGGGTACCACATTCAGCCCAATGCACTCCAGAAGCCCTACAGTTAGACCCTGTTTATCACAACAACAACGCTCCTCTTCCACAACCCAGTCAATAACCAACAGTTCACCATTGTTCCTTGTCTCACAGAAACGAAACCTTCACATTATGAACTGTCGCAGTGTTTGTGGAAGTGAAAGCTCAGGACTTAAAGCAGCTCTCCACTACATCAAACCTGATATAGTCTGTGGCACAGAGTCATGGCTACATGTGAAAGGTTTCAAACCAGGGAAACCAACTGCAACAGATGCTATACAATCCAGTGAGGTATTTCCTGCCCATTACAAGGCATACAGAAATGACAGAGAAACGCTTGCGGTGGATTATTCGTTTTTGTTCATGAAGGGCTGGTCGCTGAAGAGAAAGCGGAACTAGTCACCAAATTGTGAGATTGAATGGGTCCATATTTAATACAAATTAACAGATGAAATTGTCAAACAATAGAGTACACGTATTTGAAAAACAAATTGTTAATTTACTAAACTATGGTTTTGAAATGTGGAGCTTAATTAAGGCTCAGCGGTTGAACTTATTAATTTGCAATTTGTTTGTTTCTGCATAAAAGTATTGTTAGACGAAACATCGCGCCTCTTATAAAGGGCTAGAATAATAACAATACGAACTCAAATAGTTCATTCTCGAGACTTTTGTTGCAGATTTCTGGCGTATAAAATGTTCTTTTTTTAAATGAAGACATTTATTTCATCACGTATATTGTATTCAACCTAGTTGAAGACTATTTCAGCCACACGTGTTTGTACATTTGTCACGGAATAATAAAACAAGATATTGACCACCAACAAACTAACATGTCAGTTTTAATTGCAGTATACCGCCTATGTCCTAACTTTTTGATATGCACAATTATTTTTATAGTATTGAAACAATGTAATGAAAACGCATTTTCAACCTTAGTTTCAATTCTGCAATACTGTAAATGTGGCCTGCTTTCAGTAAGAGATTATCTAATAATTTTAAGGTTCGAAGTATGCTAATTTCTGGCCATGTTCCAAAGGTGATGACTAGAGCTGATCTCAATAAGGAATTGGATCTGCTCTTTCCTAAGGTTTGTAAATAAAAATAAATATAGTTTTATGCCCTTGCATTTTTACTGCTGCTCAAAATATGTCATTCATATCGGTATATCAAAATAACTGAATATATTCCGACGGATCATTCAGGGTGTACAACTATTACCAGTCTTATGACATTATTCTTATAATTTGTGTAATGCACTTGTTTGGTCAGAACGCATTCGAAGACGTATGAAAACAGATCTTTTATACAAGCATTGTTTTAGTAGAGCATAGTTTTAGGCAAGCCTATTCTCTAGAATGTATAAAGTTCCATACTTACCAGGAAATTTCCGGATGTTCAATATCGTGTACGTTTATAAATGATTAAACATCGAAAACGACGTAAAGGACCGAACATTAACTTCAGTGTTTATGTCATTGGTTAAGAAGAAGAGTATTGATTAGTTGTTTAACCTATTCTATCAAAGAGCATGAGGTAAACGCCAACATAAGACATTATTGAAATCAATATCAGCAGTTGAGAAGAAAAATCGCATGACGCAGATAGCGTTTTAATATTGACCTTAAAGTCACTAAGCTCTGGTCCATTCGTGCGACGGCGATACGCCTTGAAACCGATTTGAATTTTAAACGAATAACGTCGTACATGGGCATCTGTGTGAGGATGTTTTATTGTCACATAAAAAAGTATTGATATGTAGTGTGATATGCTTGCTCCGTCGGATTCAGTATGGGTTTCAGCAGTTTACAAGTGGCATACATACTTTATCAAAATACGTCTTTAAAATATATTTATAAATTATTATCAATTGCAACTTTTGATAAACAGTCACTGTGGTAGTATAGTTGTTTAAAATAATAAAGCCCTATAACGCTCAAAATAAACGAATAGCATTTTGTATCTTTTTTAATTTATGTTACCAGAGCACATCTAGCGCTAACATGTTGGCTATTCAAGTTCCATTTTATGCATCATCATGGAGTCTTATCAGTGTCATGTCCCATTTTTTTTTTGTTTTTTGTTAAACCACATCGTTTTATGCCGATGAATATAAATGAGTTTTAAGGAACTGTAAACCACGAATGACGAAAAAAGAAAAGTTCTAAAATTCCTTATTTTTTTGCAATTATTAGTTTATATTGATTAAAATACCATGACTGCTATATTACATTACTTGAAAAAAGTACATATTTTCAGTATATTCGGTAATAATATTTCGCGATGTGAAATCGAAATTACATCGCAAAAAAAGGTGGCATAACGATATACACACCGCTATAAATAACGCAAGTAGCTAACTGGTAGTTACCTGGTAGACATACTCAGTAAAAATAAATAAATATAAAAATAAAGTGAAAATAAAAAAATTCAAGTAATGTTATATTTTAATACATTTTGATATTTTAATCAATATAAACTAATAATTGTAAAAAATACGGTATTTTAGTGGTTTACAGTCCCTTTAAAGAATACCAACGAAAACAACCGCTGTTTGATGATATGGTTTATCTTACACTTCAGTTCACGTGACTGATAAAGATAGTTACTCTGCTTTCCGGACTTTGAACCGTCAAACAAATTTTAGCTTTATCTCTGTTTGATTGGGGGTAATGCTAGACGTTACATATTTATGGACTATGGACTGTACCTTAATGGGCTTAAATTTGTTAATACATTCATTCAGCCTACCCGTGTTAAGAGATAATAAACTATATTAGTTTAATCAAAAGTGGAGAAATCTAAAGGTGCTGCTGTGTTAAACACCCATTTAGTCAAATGGCAACCTTTGTAAAATCATCTATTGGCAATGGCTCTTACATTTTCGAAGACTTTTTGTGCTCAACCTGTGAAGACAAGGAACTGAATAAAACGGCTGATTTCTATTGCAAATCGTGCGTGAAATTGTACTGTGGAAATTGTATTTACATGCACAGCCAGTTGTTTACAAAGCATGCCCCTTTAGGAAGAGGAGATATGAAAAAATGGCCAGTTGCCAAGAAGCTGAAAGATTTTCTTCTTAAATGTGATGACCATAAAGAAGAAAACCTGGACATGTTTTGTGATGAACACGGCGAGCTGTGCTGCACAATTTGTGCATTCCTTAATCACAGGTATATTTTAACTTGAATTATAGGAAAAACACACGTTCATTAAGAAACAAATGCTTGGTTTTCAATATAAAGAAGTCAAACTACTTTGCGAGGAAGTCGAATTATTAGCCAAACAAAATCTCTTTTATAATATCAACGAAATATTTGTTATTTCAAGAAACCATTAATTTGTTCATGTACAATAATTATAAATAGAAGACTGTATTTGTGAGCTTCGTTTGTAAGTGGATCATTGATTTAATATCCAGTTACAGTCTGATGGAATAAATACTGTACCTTAATGAGTTATAGCTGGACTTACATATATAATCTATCTTATTTTAATATTACCAAAGTATTTTTAGATTCCCATGTCAAAAGCTTAAAAAAGTAGTGTAGTATTTTATATAATGTAAAGTGTTTTGTAATATAATTCTCTTTCAGACTCTGCCAAAGGGTATCTCATATATCCGATAAAGTAAAATGTCAATCCACAGACCTTCAAACACTGTCAGCTTCTATCCAAAATATTCTTGAAGAAATGAAGAAACTTCAATACAACCAGGAGGCTAATATGCGGTATGTGCAAAGTTCATATGATGAGCATTTACACACGATACAGGAAACTCGTCGAATTATAAATGCAACCTTAGAAACGATTGAACAAAAGACACTAAAGGAAATGAAAGATACTGTGACCAAACTGCAAGCCTCTTCCGAAAGTGATGTTGACAAATGCGTCAGGCTTCGGGATGAATTGCAACAACTTCAAGATTACATACAGGACATAAGTGATACAAGCAAGCTGGAACTTTCCTTTATAGTCAGCAGGAAATGCGACAGGAAAATACAACAGTGTGAAACTTTTCTGAAAAAGAACTCTTTTCAGGGTAAAGTTTCAATAACATTCCAGCCTAACAGTGAAATTATTCAGTACTTGTCCAAACTGTCAGGTCTTGGGAAGATTGAACACAGTACCCAGGCATTGGTACCAGAGAATCCAAACCAGGTGTTTACTGTGCAGGGGAAGTCTGAGCACAATGTGAGAATATCAAGTGATTCATACGAATGTTATATCTTTGCAATATGTGTTCTCCCAGACAGACAGGTCCTTGTTGCAGACATCGGAAATAACAAAATCAAGCTGCTTGACCAACAGTACCAGGTGGTGAGTCACTGCTGTGTGACTCCCTATACATGGGATATGTGTCCGATCACACCAAATGAGGTGGCTGTGGTTGTGAATGATTACAATAGAAAAACACATGAGGTCCAGTTTATCACAGTCAACAAAATGCAGCTGGTGACAGGAAGAAAGCTTCTGTTGCAACATGCATGCACTGGTATTGCCTGTCACCAAGAAGACTTGTATATAACTGCTGATAATGCACTGTACAAGTACTCAATGGTTGGAAAACGGATTAGCATGATGTATGAAGACACATCAAACAGTCCTAATTGTAAGAATCATAGTTAATTTTTCTTCATATCGTAATGATTATTTGTTTTAATATGTTTAAAATGAACCACCAGTTTCTGCTATGGTTGAGAGAACAAGTTCTTTTTCATTTGATTTCGACACTCACTGTATGACATGTCTATAAATAGACACTGAGTGTTAACAATGATTGTACCCTGGAGTTGATAGTTGTTTGTGCATTTAAATTTTGAAGAATGGAGTTTTAATTTGTTATTGTAAAAACATGTTTCTTTTTGTTTACCTATTAAGAAACTTGGTACAATATTTCGAATTCAGAAACACAAATAACTTAAGTTTTTTTATATGATTATCATATAACATATCTTAGTATCAGTGTGAATAACATTGTAATTACTGCATGTAGTTTAATAACCTGACACATTCCTGTACATAGTGCAGTATTAGCATTTCCTTCTATTGTAATGTGGTAGACTTTAATTCTTCAAACATTAGTCTCATACGAACATGTCAAACATTAAGAGAAAAAATTACAAAGAACTTCCTGCAGCACCTTAATATTGATTATCATTGGATTTTATGCAGATCTGTGCAATTGTTTGGTATTTCTGCCCTTTAAAAACATGTAATCAATACTGTTTCATTGAATTTTGTATTTACTAATTTACATTTAATTCAATATCTTGATGTTAATCTGTTTTGCAGCATTGACGTGTGCTGTGAGTCCCGAAGGGGACAAGTTGTACATCACTAACTCAACTCAGCACAAGCTTGTGACCCTGGCCAGAGATGGGTCGGTCCTGGCCACATTGACATTTCCTGAATTGCATGCGCCACGTGTTGTAAATGTGACACCTTCTGGCCAGGTGCTGGTGGCATGTCAAAATTGGGACAGCTACTACATCCTACAGGTTGACAGTGAGGGCACGATGAAGCTGGCTACTCTTCTTACACAGGAAGATGGAGTAGTGCGCCCAATGTAAGTATGCTACAACAAACACACTGCCTCCATAGTTGTGGGACTTAACAACAACAGTATCCTGGTGTTCACAGTGAAATAGCTTACTTATAAATGTGTTTTCTTTTTGCATTATGACTTCAACTGCATTGTCAATGTGCTGTTAGAACTTGTATATCAATAAATTGCATTGCTTATTTGTTGCTGTGCATTTGAACTTGTATATTATGTTATATTTAAGTAATAATAAACTTGCAGATTCATATACTTGTGTTATGAAAGAATGTTATTTGTTCACAAAATGTAGTTGTAGAGTTCCTTTGAATTCAAATTGAATATTCAATGTATTATATTGTTTCATCTATAATAATGCTTATTATCCCTTTTCTTCTATCTTATCTAATGACATCTGAAATGCTACTTGTATACAGAATTATAAGTATTGTTTCCATGAGGTACCCTAAAATATGTTTTCGAAATTAATTCTCATCGCTAAACGCCATTATATATCATGTTTTCAATCTTATTTTCATAAGAAAATCTGCATACCTGGATCATAGCAATTTGTGTTTTTGTTTAATATGTCCTATATATACATATATATATACCGTAGCTAGGCGCACACGCCGAAGTCTCAAATAGGAATATGTATGTCTGTCTGTATGTCTGTGTATCTGGTTGTTCACACACCTTTCTCCCTATATATAAATTATCGACTGTGAACGAGTATCTATTAATAGATCCCGGAAACCGGAAATAACGTTGTTGTGAAATATAATTTTCTTCCTGTTAATACACAAACATATCATAATTTCACTGTTTTTTTCTAGATCCAACGGATTTCCGCGGTGTTTTTAACATAGTGTGAGGGTAGTTTAGAATCCTTATCGGATCCTGTCCTAATACAACTATGGTTTCATGTTTGTAAATAAGTGTTTATGTATGTAAAGTTGTCCATTCTGTGTATGNTTCTTCTTCTTCATCATCATAATCATCATCATGAAAGATGTCATATAACTAAGACTTACCAAATAAGCAATATTTTATTGTAAAAGTGAATCAGATTCATCAAAACAAACAATTTGATACCAAGATGTATTACATTTCATCCACAGAAAGCAACACAAACATCAAAAAAAGGTATTTCCAAATATTAAAAATAAATGTGTAAATGCTGATGACGTCATGTTCAACAGGAAGTTGTTAAATTAGTCGATATTTGGATGTAAGTCTTTTTACTCGGAATGATCTATCAAGTCATCATTTTTAGTAAAATACAATCAGATTTAACAACAACAACAAAATTAATACCAAGATCTAATATATTTTATCCTAGTACTAGATGAAAATCGATAGTATAACAAAAATTGTATAAAATTGAGCTCTATACTATCGCTATTTTAGATCACACTCGGGTTTTTCAAAACATTTACGGCAGAACAAAAACGTCAAAAAAAGCGATATTTGATAAATATAATGGAAAAAGGGAACAAATTATAGGATTAATAGAATATAAAGTTAGTTTTGGATAAAGATCAAGTTTATCATGCGAGGCTTAGAAACATGCTAGCGCGATGAACAGCGAAACCCCTGTAAATCATTTGTGAAAGATCATATTCATTACCGCTAAACATGCAGCGTCGTAGCGATTTTATTTCATTATTTCTTTTAAAATGGGGACTAAGAGAGAGGTATGATAAACAGAAAAACAGGTTACTGTCTGATCTTTTTGTAATATATATAGGCTCGGCACGATTACAATAACGGCTCGGCAAGCCTCGCCGTTATAGTATTCTAAGCCTTGCCTGATATATTAGAAAAAGATCAGGAAGTAGCCTGCTATTCTCTATATGACATCAACATATTGTTTGTGTTTATTATTTTCAACAAGTTTATATTGTAGACGTACATACGGATTATTGTCATCTCTGCTGTCAATCAAAAGTTGAAAAATAACAGGTTATTGTCCCAAAATTACAGAACTATTCCAATTATGAACTTTATGTATCTTTTTTTTTTTTGTGAGTATAACTGCATGCCCACAATATAAATATGATGATATACATATGATTAAGATGTCCGTGCTATGCATGAAGAAGATTAATTCAATCTAGAATAAGCCCCGGGTACATCATATTGACCTCTTTCTGATGTTTACTCCTAGCAGATATACCTTGTGCTTAATTGTAGCAGAGTCTACTTGTAGGTTTTTGGTACTATCATAGCAATTTATGTATGTTAGATATATCAACACAATTTTGAAAATGTGCACTTCATTATATTTAATTTTAATTGTTATACTCGGTTGAATAAAACTGTTTTGATATTTTCAGATTTCCACAAGGACCTGCTATTTTTCAGAAAATGTCGGCTGCCAAATGAGGAGTAGTCGACGGGACTCTTATTCCCATTATCAAACCAAGGGAGTCCAAAGAAGCGTACATGTGCAGGAAAGGGTTCCATACCATTAATGCGCAGGCTGTTGTTGACGCCAACATGAGGTAAAACCATAAAAAGGTGGAACTAAGTGTAATGCTTATCAACTTCGACATCAAATAATGTTTATGTGCATGTGCAAATAACATTAACTACCATACTCAACACCATGAGGACTGTGTAATCAAGCTTCAGTTCTTTATTTTTAAGCAAATGCAGCTATCAGTATTATCTTGAAACATTGACTTAAGTTACACGTGTACTCTTCTTTAAGGTTCATCTAGGTTGTGTCAAGATGGCCTGGTGCGACACATGATGCTTCGGTGTTTGATAGCAGTGGCTTAAAGGTAACTTTTTGCGTTTATTTATTCTGCCATAACTAAACAATACATGAAATAGGTTGATGAAACTGATTGAGATACTATCCTAAATCCAACAACATTAACTATCGATTGCTGTTTGATCTTCGACAAAGCCATTGTTCAACAAAATAGTTTCATTTACGGCAAAATCAGTAATTATTAGTTACAGCTTTGCTAATAAAACGCTTGATTTTATGTGTTAATTAAGTTTTATAATGAATGAGTTTTTTTGCAAGAATGTATGTGAAGATTAAAAAAAAACACCATTGGGCATAACGTGTGGCTTTTTATTGTGTTTAAATAAACTGATATTTTTATTCATTTTATTTAAACTCTTAAATATACATTATGCGTATCCTCTATTTATGAAAGTTATTGTTCCAATGTATTTAAATTGAAATGTGCATAAATGTTGAATGCAGACACAAATAATGTGTTTTTATAGACTATTGGCAATTTGTATAGAGAAACATACAGTTTGTCTTCAAATTGGCATGAAATGAATCTCAGTTGAAACGGAAAACATAAGTCACTTAGAATCTAGAAAACTTTGTTGAAGATTTTTCAAGAAGGAGTGCCACCCCCCCCCCCCCCCCGTGGATGCCTGCCTTTCAAGCCAAATAAGTGCTTTGAAATAGCAACTGTTTGCATGCGCCTGCACAACCTGTGATTGGAATTAAACGTTCCGCCGAAGTAGGTTCCGGAGGTTCCAAACAACGCATTAGTACAGGGAGCAGCAGTGAATAAGAGGCAGCAGCTGAGCGAACTGTTTCGTTTAATGTTAAGTGTAAGTTACAAAAGTTGATGTTTGTATGTTTAGTCATTTTGTATGCATAATTTATGGAATATCTACTACAAGGTTATAAGTTTGTTTAAGAAAATTTGATTAAATATGTAACATATTTATCAAAGCTCCAGAAAAGATCGTATACTGATGGCACTTTAGCCCATGAAAAAACTGAAGTAACTTGTTCCCATGAACATTTGTTCAAGTGATTTTATTACTGACTATCAGCTGTTATTAGTACTGGAGATCAGTACTAAGAATTCTCAAAGTGAAATTAAAAATTGGGCTTTTAAATGTATTATTAACTTATTATTTAAAGTTTGGAGTATATACATATGGATGTTATTTTCATGATAAACTAGAAGCTTACCGGTAAATAAATCAAATATATTTGCTAAATGTAAGAATGCATTTACTGAAAGACACTCTTGATTAAATGCTCTGTTAAAGTTTTTAGCTTCCATTAAAACTGTTATGTACCAGTGAATTTTTTAGTATTTTTATAGACATATTTATGATAAAAATATGTACGTTTTTTATAACAGTTGAAATTGCATTTGTATTCAATAAATAAACAAATTAGGAAATTCACATTTATTTTGAGTTATTCATAATATTAGAGAGAACAATATACGAACAATGTCATCTCAGTAAATACAGATTTATATTTCTGAAAATAACTGAAAGTTGAAATATTTCATTTATTTGAGAGCCACAAGTTCTCCCAGATTTTTGTTTATGTCCAGGAGGATATCATTTCTGGTTCTGGACTTCTTTAGCATGTCTTCTTGGGTTTTCGTCAAGCTTTGTCTACATGCTTTACATGTCGCTTCATGTAAATAAATGAAATAGTTTACATTGTATTTATTAAACAAAATTATGTATTAGACAAAACATTCAGCACCAGTTTTTACTAAGTCTTGTTTTAATTTTCTTTCCTTTGCCCTTTTGTCACTCAAATAATGATAACATTCATTTTTAATAACGCTTAAATGTATTTGTTTCATTAATTAACATAATTGTTACCATCATAGAAGCAATAACAAGTTATTTAGATATATGAAATTTACACAAAGTGTATAAAGGTTTGCAAATGAATGGCATATACATATATATTTTGTTTAATGATTGACAGAAAAACACACACATACAACTTACTTTCAGGTCTATCCACTTGCGTTTTGCACCATAGACTGTTCATCCTGGGAAGGGATAAAAACTTACTTTTTACCATAGGTTACCAAGGGGGAAAAATATCTTTAGTTTATACCTATTCATTTTAGCTTGATTCGTCAAAAGCCCAATGCTTATTAAACGCTCTCGAGTCTGTTTCCTGGGACTAGAACCAGTACTTGGTGTTTTTGGGGGAGAATCTAAAGAACGATCCAGTGGTGGAAATCGAACCCGTGAGCTGCCAATCATTAGGAGGATACCATAATACCCTTGACATATCGTTAGAATTTTGGTTGCCCAGCTAATAAGTAACAAGCCCAGAACCATGTTCAGTATATGTCATGTGAATCTTATACTTTCTTAAAATAAAATAATATAATATTAAACACCAGCATTGCCAACATGACAGAATTTCGTGCACTTTGTATCATATATTATTTTATTATTTTCAAATATTATTGTGAGCCTTAATTGAATTTCATAGGCCTTAACACATGAATATTGTTAAACTGTTAAACTGATAATTCATCCACACCACAGTACATATATATTTAATTATCATACAGTATATATGTTCTACATATAAAGAAAACACACCTACGTTTAGCAATATAATTTTACTTATTTATACGAAAATATGCGATAAATTCATTCATTATCAACAATTGAAAAAGTTGACAACATCCTTCTTCTGTATCTGAATGGATACGTTGAAGTGACCAAATTCGCCTTATATTCAACGGGGAGTGCGCATGAAATTAATATGAGCTTGGCAAATGTCCCACTTTTGCCGATATTGTAGCGTTAAAAAACTCAATTGATGTTGAGTTCACTGTGCTTTCACTGAGTAAATTCCAGTCAAGGATAGTTCGCGGAAAGAAAGAGTAATTAAATTTATAACTGTTTGTGTGTAAGGGCTGGTAGCACTTAGAGTTATTGTTCACTGATGTTAGCACTTTATTGTCGTGGATGCAATCTTCAAACTTTTTAGCCCTAATAGTGCGTTTCGGTCTTAGTCAAGACAAATAGTGATCGATATTGATAGCCGGTACGTGCCCTTCCACTTCCTTGTACAAGAACGTCAATCTTTGATGGCATCGCCTTTTTTGTAGTGTGGGGAGTTTTAGATCATCCAGCATGGCTGATACGCATTCATCTTGTCTGGATTTGTAATCTCTAGTGATAAAGCGAGAAGCAGATCGTTGGACTCGCTCTAGCTTGTCTATGTCACCTTGCTGGTATGGGTCCCACACTACACTCCCATACTCCAGTTTAGAGCGAATGAGCGCTTGGAACGCGGTCTTCCGGCAGCTTTGAGGGCAGTATCTGAGGTTACGTCTCATGAAGCCTAGTGAAGAGTTGACCCGTTTTGTAATGTTTGAGATTTCGTGTCATTGGAGAAAGTAATTCCTAAGTGTGGGTTTTCTTGTACGTTTTTTAAAAATTGTGTTGCCATTGGTGTAGAAGAATGAAAATTTCGTTTTTTAGCTGAAGAGATAACATTTCTTAGAGTTAAACCGCATTCCCCAGTCATTGGCCCATCTTTGTAGGTTATTAAGGTTTTCTTGTAAAATGCGGTGGTCTTTGATTGAATTTATGCCTCTATACAGTAGGCAGTCGTCTGCGAACAGCCGGATGTGGGATTTCACCTTTTCTGGTAGGTCATTAATATGACAAAGAAACAGCAGGGGCCTTGTGGTACGCCAGATCTTACAGCAACGTGACGGGGCTTCTCTACTTCAACCGCCACGCAAATTTCACGTTGTGTGAGGAAGTGTGATATCCAGTTGTGTAATGGACCGCGGATGCCGTAGTTTTTAAGCTTGAGCAGAAGGCGTTGGTGGGGCACGGTGTCAAAGGTCTTACTGAAATCAAGGATAATGGTGTCAACCTGTTTGTTCTGGTCATGGTATCCGAGCAGGTCATGGGCTGTGACAACAAATTTGGTTTCACAAGAGTATCCTGAGCGGAAGGCATGGTTTAGTTTTGTCAATACTTTGTGCTTGTCCAGGTGGTTCAAATTGTGGCGACAAATGATATGCTCCAATAGCTTGGAGAGCATGCAGGTGAGTGATACTGGTCTGTAGTTTTCTGGTGAGTGGCGATCTCCATTCTTAAAGACTGGATTAATGTGTGCGTCTCTCCAATCCTTTGGAAGCTCGCCTGTGTCTACTGACCTCTAAAAGATGGCAGCAATAGCTGGCGTTGCCTCTATAGCTCAGGCTTGTAGCACTCTGTTTGGTAGTTCATCTGGACCAGCTGCTTTCCGAACATTGATGTTTTTCAGCAGCTAGATTACACAATCCACACGTATGTGTAGTGGACGGATGTTGTCGTTTACCCGGCATGTTAGTTGCGGAGTTTGGCTGGTATATGTCGTTCTTGGTGAAAACAGACTGGAACTGATTTACAAGTATTTCTGCCAGGGGCGTCTGGGTGTTCCCACGTAACTGGGTGGTCGCATAAACCACATTGATAAACTTGGGCGTTTGCTACTGATCCTGGGTTTGACTCGATGTCACCGCAGAGTAGTAGGATGCAGGTTAACAATGATAAGTTCTTCGTTGGTTTTGCTGGTTCGCAGAAGTTCCAAAATCTATGTTTACGACATTTTACTGAGACTCATGATAAAAGAGTTGGATGGTGTGTATAGGATGGAGAATCTTTCCTCTTGGTGATGTTTACTATGAGGTGTATGACTATCAATAGTTCCAGGGTCATGGTGAAATCGAGCGTGTATCTTCGCCGTATGGATTACCGGGTGGGTGGGGTAATGGCGGTTTACAAGTTAGCTTCCAGGCAACGTACGTAGCAAAATTGACACTATTCGGACATGGATCGGGCTAAGTTACCTGACACAAACTATTTTATTATGCACTTATTGACACAACTGTGCTTTTAAAGACTTATATCCACTTAAAGTATTTTAATTTGTTACGAAAAAACACGCGACTTGTTCTTCGAGCATGCGCACTTCACAATAGTGAAATGAAACGCAAATCGGTGCATTTTTCATTTCCATCACGGACAGATGGTGATGCTAAATAGCAGACTGTATCCCTCAACACATCTATCTACACGTATTCTCGTTTCAGACATAATCCAGATCTTGTTTTTATTCTCTTTACACTTACAGCTGCCGTTTTCGATGCTGACAGATTGCGCGAAAATTACGTCATTTAATTTTTCTTAGACTGCGTCACTATGTTACAAAATACGTATATTTATGTAGTCGTATTTTATATATGGTGCCTTTACGATTTCGTTGATGAAACGGAGTTTATGTAAAATCGTAAACGACTACATTAATCTCGATACGTAATTTACGATCGTATACAAATTGTAAATATTAATGAAACGGCCTCCCGATGTTGTAAACGCGAATATTTTGTTAAAACCTCTATAACGCTCAAAATCAACGAATATGTCGTAAAATGTTTCATAAAATAAAGTTACCCCATATATAATCAGTGTTCCTTATAAGTTATGAAAATAAACAACGTCAAATAACATATAAGCACACACATAGCGATGCGAAAGTAAACAGTATTTTTTTTTCAATTGTTTCGAATCTTTTTCGATCTCTTCAATGCATGGACAATTAAAACAATTAAGATAAAGACGTATTGCTATGAGTTTGCAATTCTAGTTTACCAGCAGCCAATTGTATAAATATGGATAACTCTTATCCAGCGGATAACTTCTGATTATCTTTAATTTTAGGATATCTTTTTTGGTTAGCGATTGTATAAAAAATTAGTTATCCAAAAAGGTGCACGTTCCGGTTAAGATTTGGATAAGATTTAGCCAAGGTATTTGACTTCGGTTATCTTTATCCAAATGGAGAACGCGCTAACAAAATGGCTGACATTGACATACCGAACGCTAGACGACCAAGACAATTTCGACGAATTGACATATTTACGGAAACTGACGACCCTGAAGAAATACGACAACGATTTAGATTTACACCTGACAACATCAACCGAATAGAACGACTGATCGGACAAAGACTTGAGAGACCAGCAAATATTGATAACATTGAGATTTTTTTGCTTCCGGATTTTTTTTTGCAATTAATAGGGGATACTTTTGGGGTGGACATTGCCACGGTTTCAAGGGTCGTGACCAGAGTAACTGACGAAATGTGTGACCTGAACGACCAAACAATTAAATTCTCGACGACGGACAGACATAAATCAATTATTAAACAGATATTGTTTAACATCACTGGATTTCCGTCTGTAATTGCGGCAGTCGACGGAACCCACGTTCGCATCATTGCGCCCCATGAACACGAGGAGCAATATGTCAACAGAAAGCACTACCACAGTGTTAATGTACAGCCAACGTGCGACCATCGAGGTATTTATCAATTTGTACACAAAAGTTCAAAACATAATTTTAGTTCTTACCTTCAAGTTTGAGAATTCCTTCATTTTATAAATCCATTTATTTATATATCCATGCATCCTGCTGTTTTACACACCAGATCAAAGATTTCGTAACACTTACTTATGATCTGGTACGATTTATTATAATTCCGTTTCTCGTTTAACACACGTCCTTTAAATCCAAACTTCCATATATTTTGCGCCCAAAAACTCACATGTACTCAGTTCAAATGACGTGACGATTCTAAATAAAGATATATAAAGTATGTTTTATGGTAAAAATATAGTCTGATCCTTTGTGTTATAGTGGCACAAGACAGGGAATTTTCAATACAAATAATTATTTTCTTGCTACATTTTAATAATACGATGTATCATTCTATTTGAATGATTTAATGTTCCGGAACGTCTATAGGTTAATTGCATACATTTTATTCTATGTAATCATATTTCAGGTGTAATCACCAGCATAAATGCCACATGGCCTGGAAGTACTCATGATGCTCATGTTTTCAGAACCTCAGTACTTTCTGATTATTTGGAGGCCCATCATCATGGTTAGTGCATATTCTAAAATGGATTGATTATTTTTTACTGCGATTTCATTTATTGTTGTGCATGTTCCTGTTTCTCATTTATAAATGTATACTTATAAAAGGTTATTGTAACAAAATGGATGTGAAAATAAATTATATACATTTAGAAGTGCATCATTCTGTAATTGTTGTTTAATTGTTCTGTTCAAAGGTTTGGATGATGGAATTGTGTTGGGGGACACTGCCTACCCATGCAGGAAGTTTCTTATGACGCCTTACCTGCATCCTGGTGAGTGCATCTCTGTTGAACACCTTATCCATTAACCGGTCTTTACAAATTACATTGTACTGAATCTTTTCTTATAAAACATGTCTTAGTTCATTTTGATGTTATATGTTTGAAATTAATATTGTAACTATAGAATATTTACACCAGGATCCACACAGCAACAGATGTACAATGACGCTCATGCGAAGACAAGAAATGTTATCGAAAGAGCATTCGGTGTACTGAAGCGGAGGTTTCATGTTCTTCATGGAGAGGTATAAATTAAGTAGTAATGTGTCAATAAGCACTATGACATTTATGGTTTAATATCATGAAATATCTAAAAACATGCACTAAATTAACTTATTTTAATTTCAAAATGTTTAATAATGTTCTTTAAACATTACGGTACGAATGAAGCCGGGCAAGGTAACACAAATTATTCTCGCATGTGTAGTGTTGCACAATTTAGCCAAGGCATGGGGTGAGAGGGAGGCATTCCCAGAGGAAGAAGCCCCTTAAACATGCATCACTTGTCCAGCTTGAGGGTAATCCTGACGGGCAGGCTATCAGGGATGCAATAACTGCAAACTATTTCAGGTTTGAAAAAACTTCATTCAATGCAAAGAATACTTTAAACAAATATTATGACTATGTGCAATAAATTTGTTAAAAATATTTACTTAAAAGGCTGTTTAAATCTAGCTTAACAATGAACAATAGCATTACATTAATAGGCAATGCACAATAATTATAATATTAATAATAATATTGAATATTAAAAACCATTTATAACATAAATAAATAATAATATTTATAACAATATTAATAACAATAATAATGAGTAATAATACTAATCATCAATAAATAACATTATTTACAGTGAAGACGGACGGACATAACAAAGCACCATGGGTGACTTTATCTATGTATGGCGTAATATTATTCAGAATGTTGTACGGACATAGACAAAACAAGTCTTAAAAATGTGTGTTCATTTAAATCTAATAAAGACAAAACAAGTCTATAAAATGTGTGTTCATTTACATCTGATAAGGACAAAACAAGTCTTAAAATGTGTGTCCATTTACATCTGATAAAGACAAAACAAGTCTATAAATGGTGTGATGAATGAGACATAGTTGATTATACAGGTTGTGGGGCCGAGAGACATAGCTGATAGCTATATACATCACAAATAAGAAGTACCTAATATTGTCAGGGTGATATCTAAGAAATTTTAACGGGAGTCTTTTGATCAATATTTATAATTCAGGGTATTGATATGGACATAATGAATATTAACTTTTTCTTGTCTCAAAAGAAATATATTTTATGACTATAACTAATGTAATGATTCTTATCTGAACATATATTTTAACTTTAATACAGAAGGTCATTGCCAACCAGTCCGGTTTAATAGGATGTAATTCTACCTGGTATTTTCTCCTTTAAATATTTTTGTTAATATGCACATTAGTGCCTCGATCTACAATATTTCAGTATTTTCGTAATGTTTATTGTTTTATGGCATCTGTTTAAATCAAAGATTGGCAATGGCAATCAGGTTTATTTTTTTATTATAATATATCATAGAAATCAACACTTGTGATAAGAATAGTTATTTGTCAATTTGTAACATATTTAAAAAATGTCTATTACAAATCTGTTAAGATTGGCCATACATGTTTGTCATATAGTATTTTATCTGTATGTATTGTACATTTCATGGATGAGACAATAAACTTGTTAACTACACAGATGTTGGGCGCTTAGTAGTTATTAATATATAATATATTGACCTGCGACGTGACAAAATCCGCCTTATGGTAAAAAAATCGATTTTGAGTTTTATACTTTTTCGAGTAGTTCAATGATTTCTGATTACAACGGTATGTCTACTTTGTTAATGCGTTCAATATTGATATTGATTTGAGCGTTTATAAACTACGTTGTTAACGTATTTGCAAAGCGACGCCGTAAAATTCTCCGCAGAAAACGCAGTCCCGTATAAGCATGTGCGGCCTGCACATGCTAATCAGGAACGACAATTTATTCACATGCATGTAATCCCGTTTTCCCAGAGCGAGTCTCATATATATTAACAATAAAAATCTGCGTCGATATGCACACAAATTGTATTCAGTAAACGATCTATCGATCCGTCTCCGATTAACACTGAATTTTCCCGTGCAACACGTTTTCCTCGTGCACACTTTTGTCGCAGGCGTTTTGCACCACGTGCTTATTACATATTTTATTGCCTGACATAGTGTGTATGTACTAATAACTGAATGTATTAAATATATAAAACTAGAATGAGTCGTACCATTTTACAGGGCATGCAAGGTGTTTAGTCGACTCGGGTTTCGCGAACATCAAGATAAAGTACCGCCGAAATTAGTGTGAAACCAGAGAACGCCTTGCAGAAATAGTAGAAGGGTCTTCCGTAGGCAACATGGCTGTATTTTATCCACAGTGGTCCTGGCGCGCTTGGAAGAAGTTTCTTGGACAACATTTCAAGTCCGTTATCGGCATAAGGTAATTATTTAACATGTCAAAACAGATCAATGATTTAAGATTGATAGAGACATATATTAATTGTATAGAAAACGTAGCGCTGCACTTGCACATTTGATTTAAAATAATAATTTAATAATAATAAAATCATTTATTAATAGTTTAGAACACAGTATTAACTTATTTTAATTTCCAGTGAATTGTTTTTTTCGCTTTATATTTTACAGTCTGTGCCTTTTTGATTGGGAAAAAAGCGGGATAAACCATGAAATGGGGCAAAATTAAACATATATAGTCAATATGATTATAAACAAAAGTATATCAATTATTTATAAATGCATCAGGGATGGAAATTAGTGGTCGCCCGTGAGCCCGGGGCAAGTGTATGTTTGCCTGGGCAACTCAATTTCAAAAGTTGGTAGTCCGACCGGGCAACTTGCTGTATAATGAACTCAATAAACCAATTATTGAGTTTATTGCAAAAGTTTGGCCTCTTTTTTGGAAAATTTTGGTCAGATTTAGGGGAAAAAAAAGTTACTTTTTTGCCATTGGGATACAACCTTTTTTATCTTTTTGCATTCGCATTTGGGATATAGGCTGTAATTTTGGGCAAAAAATTGCTGATTTCAAAATGTTAAATTTTGTTTTGTATAAATGTATAAGTACATTATTACTATTG
Organism: Dreissena rostriformis; assembly: GCA_007657795.1. Lineage (NCBI taxonomy): Eukaryota > Metazoa > Mollusca > Bivalvia > Myida > Dreissenidae > Dreissena > Dreissena rostriformis. Next base: position 21,370 of record VMBQ01007930.1, read on the forward strand.
TTAAAGCCATGTTTTGATGCATGTACACCAATAAATAAAATATACTCGATTAAGAAAAACACACAAATGACATTATATAACAATTTATCACTCAATAAATCGAGTAGTCCGGCCGGGCAACTTACTGTATAATGAACTCAATGAACCAATTATTGAGTTTATTGGAAAAGTTTGGCATCTTTTGGGGGGAATTTTGGTCATATTTATTGGAAAAAAAAATACTTTTTGCCATTGCGAAACAACCTTTTTTTTTATCTTTTTGCATTTGCATTTGGGATACAGTAATTTTGGGAAAAAAATCACTGATTTCAAAATGTTCAATTTTGTTTTGTAGAAATGTATAAGTACATTATTACTATTGTTAAAGCCATGTTTTGATGCATGTACACCAATAAATAAATAATACTCGATTTATTGAGTGATAAATTGTTATGTAATGTCATTTGTGTGTTTTTCTTAATGCTCCATATTAATTGCTTATCATTGATGGATGTAAGTGATAATTAATGACAAGCTATCTAACCTTCCTTGACATTTTGCTATTACAAAGTCATGTATTTAAAAAAGTAAAAGTAACAATATAACTTACCATTAACTGATTCATTATCGTCCATTCCTTCAGCATGGTTGAGGTAGTCTTATTTGTAAATACATAAACACCATTAAAATATATAAAAAGAAGATTTATAATTATATTTAAATATTATTAAAAGTAACAATATTATGTATTCCCCTTAAGTAGCCTCATTTGCCTTGGCGAACTGATCTACGCCAATGTCGGATTCGTGGAGATGTCATATACAAGAGCATGTAACAATTTATAAACAAACGCATGATTCTCAGATTATAAGCATACTTGCAAGAAAGGAGATTAATAGTACGATTATAATGTCAATTTCTCGCCAATCATTAAAGGCACTTGCGTACAGAGTATTGATTATTTTAGTGTCCTTTAACCTACGAAAACATGAACTCTTCCAATAGACAACACAATCTTGAAAATACTATGCATAGAAGCGTGTAATGCTTTATCGGTGACAGTGTGATTTGTGAGCGACATGGAGGCACATGGAATGTGTTTTGTTTCTTGCAAAGGAAATTAAAATAAATTGGATTTAATTACCATCGAGTTCGAGCAGCTCAACAAATCCTTTTGCGCTGCGCACTGCACATAACGAGAATAAAAATATGTATGGATTGAAATGGATTAATGTGAATATATTGAATAACAGGTAAGAATAGTTAGATACATGTATGTAGGCTGTCACAGAAAAATTACGCACTCGACAGTGTAAGTTTTTTCAGTGGTTTATGATTAAGGTATTACCTTATTGTGTTGTATTAATAAATAAGGTACAATTGCAGTGGAGTTTTCATAATCAATATAGTTTTTTTTTTTAATAATTTAGTACACGGACGGTGACATACCGATGGTGGTTTCGGATTTAGAAGCACCCTGAATCCCACTGAAGGACGGCGTGTCCTTCATTGTTTCGATGATTGAAATCGTTACCGTGTAGGCGGCTTTAATCGGATGTCCGCTACCCGTCTGCCGGGCGTTTTTTCGCTCCATCGTTAGCGACTCTCTGGCCTTCCCGACCATTTTCCGATATTTTTCTAAATAAGTAACACAAAATAAAATTACTGATAACATAATTTCTTCCTTATTCTATATCGGCAACATAATTTCTTATTTATCAATGCAACGCATTGTAATCAGTCACACGCGCAATTTGAAACTTGTCAGATATTTACGAAAAATGAGAATTGTTCATTTCTAAAAATGAATGAATGACAATAAGCTCTGTACATTTTTGTAATTATACATAGTCTCTATATAATAGTCTCAAGAAATTGTATACGGATTGTGTTTCATACGGCGCTATGATAACATGCGCATGAACGTTGATCTTCGACTTCGGCTTGTGGAATACTAACACTTAAATATATCAGTTAAGTATGAATTGATAACTATATTAACATATCTCATATTAACGAATGGCCGAAACATATCAATGTTGGCATTCGCATACCTTTCACATCGTCAATCGTGCGACATGCACGACCGACGGAATTCACTTTTTCTGTTATTTCGGCCCACGCCCTATCTTGAATTTTCTTGGGACAGGTGTTGAGCCGCTTGAAAATTTCTTTGTTAAAACTTTGTCAACTTTCGAAACTCCTTCGCGGTTTATAGCAGTTTCCTCGTGGGAAAAGTTAACTGAACGTTTTTTACGAAGCGATAGCGTTTCAGCCATTTTGTTGTCGTCTGAAAGGACACTTTCCGCAAAACCGTCTTGACCGGAACCAGATTAAATGTGCATTGTTTTTTTATGTTTGGCTAACTTTAACCAAATCGGATAAAGATATCCAATGCGACTTGCATTTTTATACAATAGGATAACCACATTGGATAACATATCCAAAACGGATAAAGTTAACCAAAGGTTATCTTTCGGATTGGCTAAAGTTATCCATATTTATACAATTGGCTGCAGGTAAATAAGATTAGTTCGGAATTATAAAATTTCGTATGCTATGATAAGAATAAATGTACATTGATTAACAACAACAACAACAACATTTATGAGCTCTTAAGCATACAATTGCTTTTAAGCCAAATGCAAAATATACAAGTGTAATGACATGGATTATAATAAACATGTACTGATATCCAAATCAAATAATGGTTTGACCAATATTATTCGGGATTGAACGCGTATTTAAAATAATATATGGTAAATACAACGGGCGCTTGCAATTTATTATAGATTATATATAGCTTATAGAGATTATACCAAGTAGCAGCATCAATATGTTGAGGTATCAGGCCGGTCAAGTACTGAGGGGTACGTGAAGTTTGAATTGTGTACACAAAACTAATTATTTTTTTGTTTATCGAGTCAAAGCGGTTCCATTTTTATTTCTTTTTTCGGTTCGGTTAAAGATACTAATTTGGATATTGGACGCGCATGCGTGTAGTATGTTCCGTTATGAACTGTTATGCCGTACTTTTTTTATTTCTGTTAAACGTCAACCAATTTTGTGAAACCTAGTTTCCAAATAACACACGCAGAGACACGCGTTTCGAAAAATCCAATCAATCATATTGACTGAACAATAGTGTAACAGATTTGTTCAATAATACTAATAGACAAACTTATATGAGCCGCTTAACGTTAAATGAGCCATAATGGGACCACGAAGCATGGCGTGACTTTATAGCGGACAGCTTTACATAAGACCCATTTTCGCACAGTATCTTATAAATGCGTTTATAACTTTAAATGATATATACAAACATGTATTTCCACGGAATTATTGTCAAGGTTATTCACTTTGTCAATATTGTTAATGGCAGAGGAACTTGTTAAGATCAATATTCATTCTGTCTTCATGTTCAGTCGAGAAATGATATGTTATCATGATTATTTGTCAGCGTTGTGAACAGTATTACAGCGTTGTCTATACAACTGCATTCAGTTACATAAACGCAAACATCATATCATATTGATCACCATTATTTATTATTATTATTATCATTTATTATTATTATTATTATTATTATTATTATTATCATTATTATTATTATTATTATTATTATTATTATTATTATTATTATTATTATTATTATTATTTAATTATTATTATTACTATTATTATTATGATTATTATTATTATTATTATTATTTTTATTATTATTATTATTATTTCCGCATTTAGAAACTTTTATCCGACTTTAGAAATTGTGAAAAAATCTCACGGGAAAAAATCCTATTGGCAAAAAATCCCATGTGATCTTTTTTAATTTTTTAAACACGATTTAACGCATTACAATCGCGTACCTTGTTCATCATTTGATAAAATATAGTGTTTCTGGTAGTTACATGAATAAATCTCTCAAAATCAGAACAAAAATCCCATGGGATTTTTTCTCCCATAGCAAAAATGGGATTTATTTCTGTCAAAGAAAATTAAACGAAAACCAGCACAACTACTTTAACAATGCTAAAAATCGATAACTAAGCATAAACAAACTTATTGTTTTTTTTATGCCATGGGATTTTTTCCCCATAAAAAGTGGGAGAAAAATCTAAATCCCATGGAAAACGAAAAATACCATGGGAGCACCAACTTTGTACGTAAATTTTATAGTATAAAAAAACAACATTTTTTATGCAAAAAAAACAAATTATAAATCAAAAATAAGACTTTCATCGTATACTTTATCTCAAAAAAGCAAATCTTCAAGAAAAAGGGTACTGAATTTTTGCGAAATTTCGGTTATGCAAAGTTTGTCCAGTGGCCGTAAAATTTAGTGTCTTTAGGAGATAAATCCGCCAAATAAGTGTGTCATAGCTTTCTGAATGCCTAAATAAACTATCAACCGAATGTCATTGTTCGGTCAATACACTAAATGTACGCCGTAGTAATGCACTTAAACCAAACACACACTCGACCATATTTACCTTGTAATGTTATTCGCGTCATACGTTTGCTCGCTTACTCTTCAAAACTGAATGCTATACAATCAACAAATATGTTTATCACATAAAAATAAATGTGCGCTGACTTTTGACAAAACACCAATAACAATTTGGTAAGTTGTACATTTGCGGAGACTGCATTTCGGTCTCCACAGCAGTATACAATATACGACATACATTTATCTTATGAAAAGTTTGCAATGTACTAAAATTATTGCAGCAACACAATATTTTTCGAATTCAAATATGTCTACTGTACCCCTACTGCATCCCGCCTTCTATTGCGATTTCTATGTAGAATTGCCGAACAAGTTGACTTAACATTTTACAAACAGTGTGTGGTGATTTCATATGAATGCAATGCGAATTGTTCTAAAGGAAGTATTCATTTATTTAACTTATTCTGTTCCTAGCCCAAAGTGGCATATCATATTGCCGCTTAATTTGAAATGCCTATCTTTCTAACGATGATTGATTTATACACATATCATTAGGAAAGGCACACTTCTAGTGCTCTGGTTTGAGAAGTTAAGTGGTAATAAAATTGAAATATATTCTCTTGTATGGCTACGCAATTTTAATCGTGTTGCTAGGAAGTTAATGATTATTTACACGTTTATATTGTGTACTGCACAGGCTTTTCTGGGAAGACACTTTAATACGAACATGCATGACATCCCCTGTTCACAGAGCGCGACTCATATATTAGAAGGATATAATTCATTGAAATGTTTTTGATCCGTTCTCTACTACATCAATCGATACTTGCGAGTATCCATTCGATATGTGAATGTCGTTCTACGATACAATCGCAATACTTTGTCAATGTCTGGCAACATACAAAATGTTATAAGCTCTGACAAACCTTAATCACATTAACCAAGTAATGTGTATATTGCACTGTATTATGTCCTGCTACAAATATCGTATAGCAAATTATAACAAAGTTTAAGTCCAGTTGTTTCAGCAGAAGATAGTTCGTATCATCACTACATGGCCCTTTATTTAAGGCAAATGGCAATGTAACATACACTGTTTTTACATGGAAAACAAACATTGACAAACATACACGTCAATGAATACAATTGGGATCAGTATTTTGAAACGGTTAATGCAAAGTATGGCATTTGTGCTTTAAAACAAGTTTAAGTTTGTCCAAAACACACACTTCGGAAAAAGAAAGAACACCTTTACAATAAATTACAATTTAAGTACTCAAGGGTGACACTAGCAACAGAACTGTAACTTTCTGAGGCATGATATGTAAACTAGTGTAGAAATATTATTCTGTCGTTTAAATGAAAATAGTGACCCACTATATGCATTAAGAAGTGCAATGTTGCAGCACCTAAACACGAGCAGTGAAATGACACATACAATACATTCATCCGTCATCAGTCTACATGCCGACTGCCTTTGAATAATTGTGAACAACTCTCTTTAAATTGCACTTCTACTAACCAATATTGAATTAACGCTGATTTTTATCGTGTTTTGAACACAGGCGTGCACTTATGACACATGAAAGACGTTTACGACCTTGGTAGTGCATTTCTCTGTTCCCAATCTGTAACTTGTTCTGACCTTTATAAATTAATAAATGATAAAAACTGCGTCGCAAAATCAAATATACATAAAGATGAAAGTATGTTAATTTGAATCCCAAAATCAATTAAAGCATGTTCTCACTGTTGGCTGCCTGTAATATGACCCTGACCTATCCTTAATCCATGATATCAATAAACATGTTTATCAATAGGCAATTCAGATATATCCTTCGATATTAGTGTTGCATGTCATTAAAACAATATGTCTTTTTCCACAATCAGCATCGATGGTCGACTTTGTTCCATTAAAACATAATCACGCTCTACAATAAACACGTTATTTTGTTGTTCTTAGGTAAGCTTATACACGAAATAATAATGCATTCAATTTGTATGTGAGCAACGAAATAATATTACTTTATTATATACGTTTATAAATTACGAAACATACTTATATTATAACCATATAATTTTTATTTAACACGTTTTAAAAATGCATGTCAGATTATCAATGTTCAATTTAAGACATGTAATGCACAATTATTGCATCTAGTTATAAATTCTTTTGTTTTCAAACTTTGTGTAATTCTAAAAAATAACACGATATTTTAGTTATAAAATATAACACTATTATTTTTATTTCATTCACAAATCGTAATACAAGCTTAAATAAGAAAAGATAATTGCTATATATGCTTGCTTCATATTGAAGCCTTTCTTACCAAACTTTTACGTACTTAGATAAAAGCATTCCATTAATTTTGAGAAAACGCTTACATGCATCAGTCTTTTTTTAACAAATCCACCATTATAATTTCTGTATGCTTATTTTCACGTCTATATCTGTAACAAATACGTAATAAAACATGTGATTTATTTTAAGATGATCATGTTTGTTCAAAACCATATTTTTTCAAATCACCATTTTGGAAATCCATGAAACAATGTGATTATTTAAACATGTATGTAAATGCAAACTACTGTGCCCTGTATGCAATATCTTACGGAATAAACACGCATATAATTCATTTTATACTATTGAATAAACTGAGACACAAAAACGGAACACATAATGAATATTAAGGGGTATTACGAGATAAAAAATATTGTTTTGTATTTTGAAAACACAAACAATTTTTTGACTGTCAATATTGCTGTTTATAATTGACAAAAATTATTGAAAGTGAAATAAAAGAAAGAAACAGCATACAATAAAACTAAACTACTTTTAAGGTCATCATGCATGTTTCTTGCTACAGCCAATAAACAAGAGCTTAATTATTAGAAAATACACACAAACATAAATAAACAGAAATTATGTCAGGAATCAGCATATTTTTAAAAACAATTGTGCAAACTATATCGTCATAACACATATTAAGTGTGTCTTAACTTTTACATCAAAGTACAACCGTACCGTAAAGTGGAAACAATCTTACAATCTTAACCCAGATATTTGGTCGCTTTACCTAATGTATGTATGAATTAACGGAAACATTGATTTATTTTTGCTGCATTTGTTCAGAAATGTATCTATATAATTAGTTTATCACCATCAATAAGCATCAGTGGACTATTCAGGAATAAAAGTTAATAGCGTTAATGTATACTCAAAGTTAGGATATAAGGTTAACGGATGTTTGTCTCTTTAATAATCATGAATAGATTATGGTACAGAAAATAACGGACACACAAAACCTTAACATTCATTTACACTATCACTATTGTGAAATCGACATTCTTGAAACTGTGTTAATCTAGACTTACTTAAAAACGATATATCTTTTTGATTATGCTAAGTCTTTTTTATGTGGAGTTCCCATTAAAACATCGGTCGGTAATACATCTGTTCAATGTAAAAACTATGAACGAGTGCATGAGTATCGTGTCCAAGATATGTTCGTTTGAGTCATTTATATTCAATAAGTTTGGACATTATCGTACAGATAAATCGGATCAAAACTATGTTTGTTACATATTTGATACTTTACACAATAAGCATTTTAAAAACTATCTTTGTAAAAAAAAAGAAATTATTTTATTAAGTGAAACATATGTAGATACACTGAGTGACTAGTAATTTTCATGTGATACATCATTAACTATGCCTTCAAGATTTACCAAGTAAGGGACTGTATACTGCTTTGTTGTTATAGTGTCACATTATCTTTATATAGAATACCATTTACAATTGTCTACTTCACTATAGTGTTATTGTAAATAGAGTTTTATGAAACATATTTTGTCTTAATATATCCATCTTTCTAAACAATGGAAGCTATATTCCTGGCGATTGTGTCGAGTTCCAAACTGAAATATTTGTAGATCCGTTCATATTATCGTTGCTCGGAACAATACTTTACACTTATACTAAGTGTAAAAACTATCATTCAACTGGTAACAACTCGAATGGATAACAACAGCAATATGTATCGATTTCTTAATTTTCTTAGTCGAAATAATGGCACACGTCACACTCCTTTTAAGATTATGCCATAATTGGGGGTTTATGTAACAGTTAAGACACTGATGGTATTTTCTAGGAAATCAGTCTTAAGGAACGTTTCTGATGTAGAAATTCAATGATACATACCTTCATCGAAACCCTTGGTCTATATTCCGTTGTTTATAATTTAAAAACAAAACGCATTTGAGCGAATTTCGGTTTCTAAACTAGAAGTTATAGAACAAACTAGTTAAAGTCAGAGCAATAAATAGAAAAGGATTAATAATATTATAATAGCAGCAACTACACACATGTACTAATCTCGTTTGTGTTTTTATATGTTTTGTTTAGCAACAAATGTATCTGTTTGATGATCATTGAAGGTTTACCATTAAATGACATTTTTTCATAGTGTTGACTCTGCACTTCCCAATACAACATATTCATTATTAATAAAAGATATACTTAGCAATAAATAATCGCTTACTTCTTAAGTAAGAATCTCAAAATATGTTATTATTTAGTGATGAATACACACAACTATTGAAAAAAGCAAGCAATCATATTCTCCGTTGTTTTCATGCAGTGATTTCTGTTCAAGACATTTGGTAGACCAAGTTATCGCGTGTGTTTCTCGATTAAAAAATGTTTTCCCTGAAATAGATAGTTCACCGCTCATTCATTGTCTTTATGGATGTCAAAAGTTTTCATCACGTGTCATATTCTATATAGCTTTTTCTATCATTAACAATGAATTAACCGGACGACGACCTTTGACAAATAGCATAAACAAATTAATAAAAGCATTACATTGTGTCATTTCGAGGACCTTCACCTTTGAGTAACCTTGTTTAGTTTTAATACAAGCTTTTTATGTCAGTTAACATTTGATTAAACTGTTAGATACAAACAATATATGTCAGTTAACATTTGATTAAACAGGCGAACTGAATTATGGTAAAATAAAATTCATATGCAAAACAAAAACTTAAGGGGAAACAGTGGCCATGTCCTCTCAACCATCGGTCCGATAGTCAATCAATCCGCGCCACTTGCCTTATCTACATATTTCGCACCAGCTACCGATCGGATTGTATCAAACAACGTTCCACTCTGGTGCATTACTGTCATAATTTTAGTATTTTATTGCTGAAATGTATAATATTTGACAAATATATTCCTCTGCCATTGCAAGCAAGATTCAAATGAAAGTGTACGCATCTTTCCCTGACAGTGTCATTTAGTGGCATGTCATTGGCATAACATTAATAAAATGTAACTGCATACTGAGAGTCAAACGCCACATTGACAATGCCAAATGCTTTGTATCAACCGTTCCAAACTTGTACCCCAATTGTTGTGTTTTGGCATATGTATTGCCTTGTATTTTCCATAAATTGGTGTGTATGCTGTAATTGGCCATAGTATACAATAGTATTACTAAATGCATGTATATCATTAACAAATATGCTTTCTTGGTTGCAATATAAGTTTGATTTAATCGTTCAAAACAAATGCACGCAATGCCAAGATATTATTTCGTACCTTAATCAGTAGTGCACATATGCATAGTTGCGCTTAAGTTACATTGTAATTTGAAATAGTTTAAATACTGATGATTTTCCGAGCCCACGTTTGCCATATTTGGTATTTAACATCGTATTAATATCTTGTACAAAGCTTTTCTAAATCATCTCCTGGGCTTAAAATTGGCTTAGTATTGTGAGAAACTTGTTTTCCATATTTGTATACAGTGAAACGTAAACATCTTGTCTCCTAAAACTACAAGGGCCAGTTTTGTATTTGTAACATCGTATAGTGGTTCTTTACCGAGTTTGTTCAAATCACGCCCCTTGAGCCAATATTTTCCCTGACCTTGGAGAAACTTGTCTATCTTACAATTGAATGCCATGGGTACGGTATCTACCAGGTATTTACGGTATTTAAACATATCAGATTTTTGGGTTCAGACACAATTTGTGCTAAAATAAATGGTTGAACTGGCAAATGCATGTGTGAGACTCGAAGCACGCTTTAGAACCAAGCGAACGCATTTTATCACAGGAAATGTGTCAGTTTAATATATGGAATAACCAGGAACATCATGTACACCATATATTTAATAATAAATATTAAAATATTGAATAAATATGCTATATTGAAAATCAATTTTAGTTAAAGGCATAGTTGACGCTTTACTACGTTTACACTTCGTACGTAGTTACTACGGTACATAAATACAATTAGTAATGGAATAAATTGATATTTGATAGAAATTGCATTTTTTTTTAACACTTTAACATTCATAAACTGAATTAAATACTCTGCATTCAAAAGCTCTTCATTAGTGAAAGGTAAAGCAGAATAATTAGTGATTGAACTGTAAGAGCTTTAATTGTTAAAAGACAAATCCTGAAGGGCATGTCCTCGCTGCTAGAATATGTCGTCTAATTGCATGTTCCCATACTCGAACTGTTGCAGGAAACATCAGCTTCTAGTAGATCTAGCATATAATTAGACCAATGTGTCATCATTAACGTCCGTGAGCGTGATTTAAGGATGTTATTCTATTAATATCTAACTATAATAGGCGTTTTTCACGGTGATTGAAATCAAGCAGCAAAGGGTTACACAGAGATTCACGAAAACAATATCAATTGTAATTATGTGAAATATTACGAGTTACAAAACTTTATGTTTCTGCAATTATCACGTCGAGTGGAATGTTTATGGAAACTTTTTCTCATTGGCTCAAAATCAGCCTTATTAGTATTTATGTTTCTTAATAGTTATTAACATTAAGCTGATATTTCCAAAAAAAATATTATTTACACTGTACTGTTCAATATGGCATATATATGTACTTAAGTTATATGACATTTGATGGAATGGAGTATATCGGTATAGGTGCGATTAAATCTGGTAACTTTATGTAGTGTTGAAATGAAACAAAATACTAAGGTGACGAACATATATAATGTTGAAAAAATGTATAATGATTACCTCCATGAACAGTGATTTACATAGGTTCACACTAAATAACCACACATTAAAGTCAGATTAGATCATTAGCGTTTGTATTACGTATTCTGATGGATATTTAAGATTTAAGTGGAAAATTAATTTGTAACACGTATGATGGGGAGTGCTTTATACCATGATACTTCGAGGATGATTTATTCTTCCAATAATTCCTGTAATTTAAACATTAAATTACTAATCATAATTAATTAACCTTCATGTATTTTTTCATTTAAATACATATAAAAACAATATATCAATGTGTTATGTCTGAAACACAATATCACATTCCAAAATATATATTTCAATGATAATTTATAAACTTCTAAAATTCATAACGGAGCAAATAATTTAACACATGTTCAAGTCGTGAAAGATGAAGAAGTTCTAAGCAATATGGATTTCGTAATTTATATAAACTTTACATTGTTTAATATACTCTTATTTTAATGAATACTTTCGGCAATTTATAAAACCATGAACGCGCAGCGGCTCGAAAAGCAGAAGTGTTTACAATTATACACAGTTATAAATAACATGCATAGTGTTAAGAGTGGCTTCGTTTCAATGATGAACTATTATTAGAATAACACCGATATATGTCCGTCGTTTATCTCGCTACATACACACAAAATTACTGTCAGCTTAAATTCAGTGCCATCAACGTTTAGAAGTATTATTATGTTTCTACCTTGAGAAAACACTTATTCCGATAATATTGTATGGCTTTTTTTATTTTCCTGACAGTGATACAGATCTCAGATGTACAAATTCCAGCGAAAATGAATTCCATCTAAGTAAATGATTTGATATTGATCCTTTAAAATGCAAATTAACAAATTCACATATATGAGACTAGTTGAGACTACTCTTCGTGATTTCCGTAGGACGTTTTATATAAATAGCTGTAATGTATTACATACTAAGCATTATATCTCAGACTTGAACTCCAAAAATATAATACTATTTTATGGCTTCTTTGTGTTTCCAAATATTACTTTTGAAGTGCAACATTCTTGTTATGAGTATGTATTTCGCTACGATATTTTTTTTCCAATTAATTGTATAATAATGAAAATACACTTACATGTAACATTGCCAATTTGAGTATATTAGAAAATGTTATAACACATGATAAACCTAAATTCACACGTTAATTTCGCATAAGAGAATATATGCTTCTGTTACTACTTACATGTCACATAGCGTTCATATTATCACGAATGTATATCAATGCATTCAATTACACTTAACCCAAAGACAAACTATCAAACACTATAGTGTAATCAGATCATCACGTCCATTCTATATTGATTAATATTTCAGATTAAAATGGCAGCTATGATTATTCGAGCTATACATATATGAACGTGTATATAGTAAAAAAAAAAGTCACATATTTACTCTGTGGTCGCTGAAAAAAAGTTGTAATTGAAAGTTACAGAATCGTTATTTTTTTATGTCTTATTTATGGTCTATTTCATGTTAACAGTACTTTTTTTGTTGCTGTTGTTCTCCTGAACAATACACTCAAAGATCACATTCACCCATGTCAATAATGAAGGTAAGTTACCACTGGAACCTTGTTATTAATTTAAGATTATATGATTATTGGTCAACATACAAATTACGCATAAGAGTCAATAAAACAATTATGGCTTAATTAAAATTTTAATGAGGTTAAAAACGATAGCAGACATTATGGTTATGTTGTCTTATATAATACTCATAAAATACTTAAGCTTAAAATACTTGCGCTCATTTTCAAATGATACTATCTAATGGTCTATATAACCAAGCTGTATTGTCACTGATTGTTCGTTTTACTGCGCATGCTGGTATCTAATTTAGTTAAATATCGAACATGTCAAACTTATAAATCATAGCAACAAATGATCAATATTAATGTGAGTTTTCCGTGGGTGCCAAATTAACGCTCGAAAGTGCGTTGTCGGACTTTGATTTAAACACATGGGGACATATTAATGCAGCGATCCGTTGGTAGATTTTATATAATACTACGATTATAGTAATACTAATTCGGACACAAATGTTGATATAACCCGTAAGATGATAGAGGCCACTTGCTGCTTAATCCTTGAATTTTAACAAACAAGATCGACGACGTTGATATATACCCCTTATGTCATTTTGTACAATTTATGCTTGATCCTTGGTAATTTACTTCTGCGTTCCATCATTGCTTGACATGGTACAGGCGAATTACGTTTGTTAAGTAATTACAACAGGCCGTAATCACGGTTACTGTCTTGTCGCGGAGATAAATAATGGCAATTGGGAGCGGAATTAAATAATGGCAATTGGGAGCAGTGGTCTAAAGGTAGGACGCTGGCTAAGGGATCGAGAGGTCCCGGGTTCGAATCCCGCCCTGACCACTGGAATTTCCTTGAGAAAGAAATGTATCCCAGATCTGCTCCTCTCCACCCAGGTGTATAAATGGGTACCTATGGGGGCAAATAGCCGTGCCGTGGCTGCATACTGCGCCAAGGTAACGGACAACTTATGACCAAGTGAACAGGGAAAAACATGTAAAGCGCCTTTGAACGCACATCTCGAGCGAAAAGGGCGGTATATATGATGTGGTATGAAAAAAAAATGAATTAAGGACTGCTTAATCAGCTGTAGAAGCGAGAACATTGTGTACAATTAATCGCATTTATAGCGCAAAAACTAGCGTGTTAATTTATTTCTGCGAAGTGCGATTAAGTGTTTATCCAATTGAAACAAGGGGATGCAATAAACCGACATTGGAAAAGTGATTTGACCAACAATTGTCCTTTTTATTTTAAAACAAAAAAAATTGGGATTGGTGAACATGGTGGAAACATCACACAAGATCAGACGCACGTCGTATTGTATATGACAACATTCACATGATTCTTGGAACATTTACGATTGTGTTTATGCAACAATAACGTCGATTTTATTCTTAAAATACTTTTTTTCTGTTTCTGTGCAACATTTTGCCGTTCTTATCCCCCTGTGAGTCAAAAGAAATTACTTGATATATAAAGCAGTTTAATCTATTTAGTCAAACGACTCATACGTTACTCGGCGTTGACGTATTGCTATGACAGTGACACTTATAAATCTTGACAATCAGCAAGGCCGTTCCAAACCTTAGTTTCGGTTTCGTTTCACATAACCTTAATGCGTTTTAAATAAAATAAATCTTAAAAAATAAAAACTATTTACATCTTGATTATGCTATTTAAATAATTATAAACATAAACGCGAAGACTTTGTCTAGGAATATTCAGCTTTAAACGATCATAGAAATTCTGACGATTGGTTCGAAGACATAACTTAAATATTGTTAACACGTTGTACAGAATCGCTACTTAGAATACTGCTTTATACTCATGCCAAAATATTGTTTGAGTGGTAACAATTCCAACGTCAAAGTAAGTAATACAGAGGATACAATAGTATACTTGAAGCAACTAATTACATAAACGAACTAACCATTCACATTATATTAATTTATAGGTTAAAATCTGAAAACTGTATCTGTTTGATAATAATTGCAGGTTGACCTTTTAATGTAGTTGTCTTTTAATTGACCGTGTACTTCCATATAATCTATTTTTACTAAGACATATTTAGATACTAAGCACTACACCATCGCTTGCATCTTAAGTAAGTGCCTGTGTCTCAAAATGATGTTATTTTTCATGAATATGAATTTTTAACTATTGAAAAAAAGGCTAGTATTATTGTGTTCTCTGTTGTTTGTCTGCAGTGTCATTTCTGTTCAAGTCATTTGGTAGACTAAGTGATTCTGGTTTGAAAGAGTTCCCCTGACATTAAACTTTCACCGCCCATTCATTGCCTTTTTTCGTGTCATATTCTGTATTGTTGTTCCTGTCATTACAAACTAATTAACATATCAACGACCTATGACAAATTGCATGTAAATTATAACTGTCGTACACAGACATTAGATCGTAAATCATCGGGAACCTTCAGCTTTGAATTTCATTATTTGTTCATTTGACACGTCTTGACAGAAGTAATTTTACTTCATACCAAATAATGAGATTGAATATCTTGTAGACAAAATGTTGGCGATAATGCGCCTATCGGAATCAAATGCGTATTACATTATAGATCGAAAAGGAAAGGCGTCTCCACGGCCATGAAATATGGAAATTCTTTAGATGTTTGTATTTGCTCTACATAATTGGTGTGGTAGGTTTCATTGACAATCATTGGAGAATATATGGCACATGGATATTTTCATTACATTAGTAACTGTAAATATAAATTACTGACAATGGGGATATGATCGACCGTGTTTGAGTTACGAACATTTAAAACAAGTAAACTGACGATTTCCCTTTTGATCAAGACATTGAACTCAAACGTCGTGTGTTTACTAGATCGGGAGAGCCGGTGGCCACACGCCTTGCGAAAGACATTTTAAACATTATAGCCGTAACAGAGGGTAGGGACTTTAGTCTATTACGGGAGATGTTAAGCACCGGAAAAACACGGCGACGGCAACAAAGCGTTGTCAAGGATATTGTTACTCCTAAAAAATGTCAGTGTGCGACGGAACTTTCAATATTAAAGGACACTATCGCTTCTATACAGGCCAGTGTACTGTTACTAAAGCAATCTGTTCATGCTAGTGAGATAATGAGAACTCAACAAATAAATCAGATAAAGTCGACACATCTAGGTATAAAAAGTGATATTGTGGAATGTACAAGGACGGTACATAACGTTACTTCATCTGCAGTACAAGATATGGGTAACATCTCACGCCAAGCCATGTCGAGGGTCACAGAATTGGAAGACAGAATTAGATTTGTTGAAGTATATCTTGAGACCAAGACTAATACTACGCCCCAAAGACCTGGGTACTGCGGCCCATATACACTGAGATATGATGCTCCATACATGGCAAAACGGATATCAAATGTAGATGTGTCACCCACCATGAATAGTAAGGCAGCTATGACTTCATATTCATTATCGCCTTCGAGTGTATGTGGTGGTACCCCCCTACAGACATGTGCTGCGACTCCGCTGGAGAGGCGACCTGACGTCGACATACGCTCCACCCCTCTGTCAACCGGTGCCGAGCCCCCGCTACAGATGCATGCTGATGAAGACGGACATCTTCCCCCTCCACAGAGACGTACTTCGCCTCCATTAGAGAGGTGCCCGGATATCCGCGGACACTTCGCTCCGCCGCAGACCCGTGCCGCGCCATCGCTGGAGAGGCGTCCGGATATCGACGGGCGCTTCCCCCCTCTGCTTACCAGCGCCGCGCCCCCGGTAGAGCGGCGTCCGGATGGACAGAGTAAGGCATTTGAAAGTCCGGCAATGTCAGAAGAACACTCTCCGCCCATTCCCTCCCGGACCCCATCGTATATTCCAACCCGGATTTCATCGAGACAGTGTAAGTCGGTCGATGGGGACGCTTGGTGCAACGAAGAGTTTCATCTAGTACAGAGTCGCCGTGTCGAGCGATTTTGCTTACTTGGACTTAGTTCGAGACTAAATACTAGGTTGCTTAGAGAGGAAGTGGAAAGTCACGGACTTTCTGTGAAATCAGTGCGTGTGTTTCCGTTACGACGAAATCGGAGGCAGGTGCTTGTGAAACTGACTCTAGTGGCATACGGTGACACCGGCATCGTGCTGTCTGATGAATTTTGGCCCGAATACGTCACTTGTTTCCCATGGAAACCCCGTGAGTCGCGTATACAGCACAACCGTGATCGGGTAGGGGAACCGGCTGGTCGATCTGACGACAAGAGGTCAACAAAGCGTGGAGCATGAACAACTGGATACCCAAACCAACAGCAACGAACTAGAGTTCCGCCACGATTCAAGAAAGTAATGCAACAACAGACCGACAAAGAACGCGACGACTGGACACGTTGTGAACTATACTACCATAATCGATATGAAGGACTTGCTAGTGAAATTGATTAATCATTCTATCATGGCTCTTATAGGGTTGAACATAGTGACTTGGAACATAACTGGGATTATGTCGAGTGCCGCATACCTATCAAATGTACTAAGTGATGGCAACATCGACATTTGCGGTATATCCGAACACTGGCTACTGCCGTGCAATGTTCATTTTATGGACACGATTTTTACTGATTATAACCATTTCACTATCTGTAGTAATACCGAATATACAAAGTCTTCACGCGCAACAGGTAAAGGGGGCGTGGCTATCATATGGAAAAACAAGTTCAACAACTTGATTACACCACTTACCATTGACAGTGATTACGTTGCAGGAATACAAATGCAAATTGCTCCGAGGAAATACATTTACATATTTCAAGTCTATTTACCATGTGTTAATCATTCTAATCAGATATATTGTGAATGTTTAAACAACCTTTATGACCTTTATAATACGTATTGTGAGCAAGGTGAAACAATATTTCTAGGAGATTTCAATGCAGACATTATATTTCCTAAAAATAGCTTTAGAAACAGGTTATTAAGTCAATTTGCTTACGACTGTAATTTGTATGCCGTTAATACTCATGAATCATGTATTGGTCCATCTAATTCATATGTTTCCTATGATGATAGATATTCCTCATTGATTGACTATGTTTTTGTACCAACTGAATTATTGTATTTTGTGACACATTGTGAAATTGCTGATGATGTTTGTCTAANGAAGACGTTGATATCAATACTTGGTTAAAACTAGTATACCAGAAACAGGTAATAAAGCATTTATTTTACCTACTAAGTCAAATAAATATGACAATATATAAAATTTATTATTATTAAATTGCTTGAAAACTTTTAATAGAATGATTTCCTTAACCTTATTCTATGTAGCATTTTCTGTAAATATAATTCCTAGCAGATTTAGTATTGGGTTTTCCTGTGTCAGGTGAGAACAAATTAAAAATGAAATACTGGTGTCTATGTTTTTAGGATACCTTGATCAAGTGGTTATTATGTGGACTTTGGCACCCGTTCAGCGGCTTTAACATTGAGGTATTTGATCACAAATCGGTATGCCTTTGGTATGTGTTTTTTTAATATCTTTCACTGGTAACTTGCTTTACATACGGACCATATTTCGTTCAGAGTTTAACAAAATTCTACAGATATGTATTATACATTTATTCACAAAATATTCAGTTTGTGTCAAGTACCCATTAGATGCATGCAGCTGCTCCTGGTTGATGATGTGAACTGTCACACAGGGCCCACATCCTGATAGAATACAACACATCAAAGCATCATATGTTTAAAAATATAAACATCAATACACAAACATAACAGTGATTTAAACCATTGATCAACAACAAAAAACATAAGGGCATTTAAGCAATGCATCATAGTCAAAATTAATTGAATACATTGATCTATGCGTAACTGAAATGTATTTGTGAGTTTTATACCTGTGTTCACCTCCATTTAGCATCAAATTCAAAACGGCGCGAATAGGACTTGGTTTCACAAAGTTTACAGTTATTTCAAGTTTATTATTTCATTACTCAAAAATTAAAAAACTTGATAATCATTTACGGTATAAACAATAAATATAAATTCAATGAACATCAATTTTGTACCAAACAAACTAACCTCCATGTGTTGTCATCCAATAATGATGGATTGCAATTTCGAACTTCTGATAGTCCAACCACGAGATTTTCCCAATCAGGTAAAGACTGAAGTAGTAGTCGAGGGTGAAGGTGGACCAGTCTACGGTATCTATGCCACTTCCGGGCACCAGCTGGAGGTAAACCAGTCCAGACGTCGGCCATGTTTGGCTGTTGATGACTCCGCCCTCCCTGACTAACGCATACTGGACACGCCACATCCACCCGCTTGAAATAAATGAGCCACATTCTGGGAGAACTTCGGCTTAAAGCATGTGCGTAAGTGTCGTACAAGATTAACCTGTTCAGTCTGCACAGATTTATCAGGGGCGACACTTTCCGCTTTTATGGAATTTAAAGTACTTGTACATTGAAAAATCATCCATATCCCACATATGGACCCAACATACCCAAATGGAATTTGAAATTTGTTTAAATAGTAAAACCAAAAATATCAGCCAAACAACATGACTGAATACGTGATATACTATATGAGTATATCTATAAACAAGACTATTGCCAAGCAATATGGTCCCCTACCGGTGAAACTCCATCATTTTCAGCAATAT
>VMBQ01007931.1:0-21106 GCA_007657795.1 Dreissena rostriformis
TATTGTTATTGGTGTTTGGTTGTTGCATTTGATGCACATGCCTATATATATAAGATGGTCACGTGTTTGACTACTCAAAATCGGATCATTTGTTCAATTGGCAGTATTTTTTTTATACTTTCAGCTTTGTAAATAAGCAAGTCATGCGATGATAATGACGATAAGTTATCTAATTGCTTTAAAGATCAGTAAGTGTTTAATAATCGCATACCGAACTCAGCTAGATCCAATAATGGTCTTTACTGAAAATAACTTACTTATAAACACATGATAGAGAAGTCGAAGCGTAATCGAATGTATCGTAAATGCGCAACATTGCTTCTTAGCGGTTATTGGTAGCTTCTTATTCTCACCTTTAGACGATGATGCGTTACCTGATGTGCATCTTAGTCGTAGCGGTGCTGCTGAGTCAAGTTGCTCACGGGAATCCTGCCGGTCTCTGTGCAAGACGTTGTCCGTCTGGTTCCCGGTGTGTTCGCCATGGCAGCGTTGGCAGATGTCAAAGCATCAGGCCATCACAGTTCATGCACCCAGGAAATACGGACGGTGCTGGGAACTAATCAATGGTGTTCGTTTCCAAAAAATGAAGTTTCCATCGGATGACCCGTACATCGGCTATGATAACTATGAAACTTTGTTTGGACATATAGAGCATATTGTGTTACAAATATTCATATTTAAATTTTAGTTTATTTGTGTGACCTTTTTCAATTGGCAGATATTTATACGTTATGGAGAATAAGAACTGATCTATTGTGTAGACTATTGTCTGGAACTTTCTTATTTCATATTTAAAAAATAACCGATCATTTTCTTACATGCATATGAAATATATCCATTTGTTGCAATATTTAGTCACATAATACAATTATGCGAATATTGTCGGGATTCTTTATTTCTTTCAAACATTTTGTTTTTAATTATAATTTGCAAAATGTTTTGTTCGCATTGCATCACCAAATCATATTGCCATCTTTAATTTTTCAAATGGTTATGGTATGTAAAGAAAACACAATTAACCGGACAGCTTGGTAAGTAATAAATGTTCGTGAAGGAAAAAAAAGGCTGATATGTATTTTAAACGAAATCATATGACGTAGTTTGCGCGGACGTTTATAATTGACCCTAACCGTATAACGACCCACGGACCAAAAGCTCCAGGTCGTTATTTGGGCAGCGATTAGATAATAGACGTCAGTCACAGCTTAAATCATTTTGCTGTTTTGTGTCGTGTTGCATCTATTGTCATTTATTGATAAGACACTGATATAAGACAGGGCCAGGGTCACCACCTTGTATATGTCAAGTGAAAGCACTTGGTGGGGGTTAAACTGATTGAATGGCGCGTCGAACCTCATACATAGCCCACTTTATCACTGATGCACACATTCTAAATAAACATAATCTTCACAACAGCTCTTCAAATTAAAAATATTAAAAAACATGGTAAAAGGGAATTTAAATTCGACTTAATTGCAATTTGAAACTCAATTCAGAATAATAACACTCAGTATATATATATACATATTAAAGCAGCTACCAATACAAATAACACACCATGTACTCAAAAAACATTCGTAGAAAACATAATTGCAGAACAAAACAAAACAAACAAAATGTTTTACACACTTCAAATAAAAAATACTGCCAAAACCTCTACAGCTCAAACTAAATGGCAAAACATTCTTGGAGAAACATAATTTAATTGGAAACACATATTTGTCATGCCATATAAATCAACTACTGATAGCACACTGAGAAATTGTCAATATAAATACATCCAGAGAATCATAGCTACAAATAAAAATCTTTTTAAATCCAACCTATCCAACACAAATCTATGTGATATGTCTAGTGCACATATTGAAACAATAGAACACCTTTTCTGGGAGTGTAAACATATTCAATCTCTATGGAATCAATTGACAACCTTTCTAGGGAAACAACAATTAAATGTTTAACTATCTTTATTAAACATCAGTTTAGGGGTAAATACCTTCAAAATACAAGAGGTTAATAACGCTGTGAATTACATTTTAATATTAATGAATTATTTCATATTCAGCATGAAATACAGAAAACAAACACCTACAATGAACTTTTTTTTTATCAATTATTTAAAACTTAATATTCAAATTGAAATAGAAATAGCCCTAAACAATGATACACTTCATATATTTGAACATAAATGGAAACACTTTAAACTTTCATAACAAGTCCAGCTTGCTTTCCACCCACTTTATGCAGCTCATTTCTTTTTCTTAATTTTTCTTTTTTTGTTTTAAACACCTTCATGTATCAAAAACAACCAAAGAAACAAAAAACATATTTACTTTTCTTTTTTTAATCAAAAGGAAACCACAAGGTCAAAAAAGTATATATTAGCATATCTTGTATAACATGTTTGAACATTATTGCTGCTACATTGTATCACTTTGTTTAATGACTATATACATGTATACATTGTATGTCTAATATTTAATAAAAAAAAATAAAATATAATAACACCATGGAACTCAGTAAACACAAAGTCAAATATAATCCTTCTTGTTCACAAGATATTAGAACGTAGTATCATTAAGTACTAAACCTGGATCACAGTTTTGCACGTCAGGAAGAAGCCTTACTAAAAATCCAGATTTTATACCTTGGAGTATTCTCCACTTTTATTTTTATTACTCATAAGTACCAGTGTTTGCCAAAAATAAGCATTTTTTATTTGGCTACACCGTTCGCTACCAAAGTTCTGACAATATTTGTGCACGTGTCTGCGTAAAATTGTTGTGATCATGTGCCGCATAAGTAGACAATGTGTAGATACAGCTTCATGTCAATTCAGTATTAGGCTTCAGGTTCAAATCTTTTTGTATTTCATAAGAATATCAATTATCAACTTACAATATTGTCTTGCAAGAGGATAGAATATTTCATGAAATAAAGACATATAAAGCCATTTAAATAATTAACAACAACATAAAAACATAACATACAATTATTGACTTCTATATACCACTTACTATAAGGAAATCCCCAACGTATTGTGCAGATCGTCGGTACAACAAGGGTCACATTTTTGTCTAACAAACAAACACGAATACATAATTTAGTATCGGCTAGCGTATGGAAATTTCTTTTATAATGTTAGTACCTGTATGTCATTGGTGTAGACAAAATTCTAGAAAAGCTTACAGGAATCATTTAGAATGCTAAAGATGAGTCTATGCAACACAAATCTGTATATTGATAAAGCTTTTTACCAAGTAAGATAAGAATAATATTAGAATGACGAAATAAACTCCAGATCAAAATCGAGTAGGCATGGCATGTATTAGTAAGTATTAGACAAGTTATGAACTTCTGAGTGACAATATTCTAACAGTTTATACACAAAATTTAAGCATCTAACTTTGCATACTTTCATAAACTCAGCCGTTTTAAAATGTCACTATGAAAGGATGTATGACCATTTCCTAAAATCACGATCTAATGCCAATATAAATTTGAAAGCAAACTGATGTATTTTCGTCAACCGTTTGAAACGTTATGTACTTCATAAATAAATATCATTTGAGTTCACCAGGGCACGAAGTGCTCATAGTGAGCTTGCTATCACCCGTTTAGGTCAAGTGTGTTAAAAACTATGTTACCAGGTCAAGTCTTAGACAATTGGGGTTCTTTTTACTCAGATGAGTGCTTCAGGGCGTTATAAGTTTATCTGTAATTAAATTGTGCAAAAGCGTTGTTTATTAAATTGAATACATAATGCTCGTGCACTTGAAATAAATCACAGAGTTGCAACTTTCTATAGTTTCATGTAAAGTTGTATACATAGACACGTCGGTACTGCGAATACAATTCAAATATATACGGTAGAACTTGTAAGCAACATACAATGGATTTCTCATTTGTAATACTACAGTAATCAATACGCTTGAATTAGTCATTTGAGCGCAAGACAAGTTATATGCACGAATCTGACATTTACTGAAATTCCCTACCAAAGTTTAATACTTTAAATTTGTGATAGCAAGATCTTTATTGGATCATCATTTTTAGTCGGTCGATGTGGTGCATAAAAATCACACCATGGGAACACTTATCATATGGCAGAGCATTTAATAGTTTTTAATGACCTATAAATAACCATATATTTCGATCATTTCTATTCAATATAAACACAGCCGTTCAATTGAAATAAGAACTGTGTTTATAACACGTTTTCAGACTTTGGTAGGGTTGTTAATGAACAGTTTATTACTGAATATTAATTTGTTTGCTGTCATAAGAATGTGAATTATTTTAAATTGTATGCTAAGATTAAATTTAAGTACATTGTATATTATAAAATTTCGGGATATAAAATGTATGCACGAGATTCGCTTGAGGGTTTTTACAGTGAGATACTCAGTCATTTTTTTAAATTGTTTTTTTGTAACTCGATCAATTCGAAAATCCGGATTCGAGGAGGAAACAGCTACTTTTCAGAGACAAATATTCTCCTTCGCAGGCGACGATTACTTTCCGATAGCAAAGCGGACGCAGTATACACATGTTATCCATTTTTACAATAAACAAATACATATTTTGAAGTGGATGGTTTTATTTGGTTATAAACATCAACTTTCCATATTGGAGCATCATCTCTTCTTTTTTATTATTATTTATGAGCATATATAATTTAAGGAAACGGAAAATAAGAATCGGAAGTCTAAACAACGCTGTGTTCGACAACATTGACAACATTCGAGATCTTTGTGAAGTAATTCATTTACCTCCGATGTATCAACGACTACACACGGGGACATTATAGTTCGAGGTGTGAGGTAGATTTCATTATTTTAAAGACAAATCAACATATAAATTTAGTTTACAACAACATGTTTATACTCGTTTGTAGGTTGTTTCGCTGAATGATCCTCTTTCATATTTTTTTGTATCGATTACGCGATATGAATAACTGTTTTCACAATTTAATAATATTTTGAGATTTCTCATAAAAAAGTAACATATTTTGTAAGTTTTTAATTTGTTGTAACAGAACGATTGTGGGTTTTTATCAAGGCAAATTACCATAATACATTTTTATAAGACAGAAAATTGCACGTTTGATGTCAAGTTTTGATTTATAACTATATGCATGCCAAGTGCGATGTTGTTTGACATATTCTTTTCACATAGAACGTGACGTTTATGAAACAATATTGAATAAGTAGATACATGATGTATATGTGCATGAAACAGAAAAATGTCTTATTTCCATTGATATTTATATAAACTTCAACAATCACAACCCTATCCAAGGTATGATACATTCATGCCAAACATACAGCTTTTAAACAAATGAAACAACTTATCTGCATGTTTTATTAACAATGTACTATCAACCATCAACATCTTTAAACAAACAGAAATTTACATACTAAAACAAATGTGATTGTTATGGCTTTGCGTGAATCGCAGCATCAGCGAAAGTCGAGCTGTCATGAACAGCCATATTCCTAAACAACACCGGAAATATTTGACGTTATTTAACTATTTGATTTAGCCTTCATAGACGACACTCTTTAAAAAAAAATCTATGCTACGATTCAATAGGGCCTAAATCTATCAACGTACAATGCTTTTATGGAGCATGCATGACGACCCCAAATCTATAGTTTGAATTAAATTATACAGTGAATGCGCATAAATTGACTATTTCAATTGCGGATGTGTTTACTATTTAGGGCCAACAATAAACTAGAAATGGCGCGGCAGATGCCGACGCGCCTCCCCACGCCGCATAGATGTCAAATTAAAAGGCAATTTTGGGCGGACAAGGCCTATGTTGTTGGGGACCCGGGGTGAAAAATGTGGACATGGATGGTCGAGATAGAACGTGTTGTCATAAGAGATGTTCATATTTAATTTGAAGTTAATTGGTGAATAAATGAAGAAGGTATGCAAACAAAAAAATGTGGGTACGAAACAAAATTTGGGTAGAAAGACAATTTGGGTACGAAACAAAAATTGGGTAAGAAAAAAAAATTGGGTAAGAAAAAAAATGTGTGTACGAAACAAAATTGGTTACGAAAAAAAATTGGGTACGAAAACAAATTTGGGTACGAACAAATTTGGGTACACAACAAAATTTGGGTACGAAAAAAAAATGGGTACGAAAAAGAAATTGTGTACGAAAAAAAATTGGGTACGAACAATTTTGGGTACGAAAAAAATAATGGGGGTACGGGGAAGTAGAACACGTGCACCTCTCGATAAATTTGAAAGAGGACGGGAACCAAGCTGCCTTTACCTTTATCAATGGCCCTTGAAATTTGCACACATGGTAGCTATGATCTGACCACTAGGTCAAAAGTTATGGATGAATAAATGGGTAAAATGGGTAAAAAAACAACTCATTTTACTAACAACATGCAACGCACATGATAATAACTTTTGACCCAGGCGTCAGATCAAAATTCCAAATATTGCACCGTAGCACATATGCGCATAGCTACTATGTGTGTAACTTTCAAGTTTCTAGTGCTAACAGTTTAGGGGGAGAAAGTGGTGAATGGGGGTTGGGGTGGGGCCGGGTCAGAGATTTTCACTCATTTTTTTAGGTTACTTTACATTAACTTCTTCCTTCTTCATTTCTACAACATCTCTTATGACAATACGGTCCATCTCAACTATGCATGGCCCCATTACCAACTCTTTGGCGCCCCGCCCACATAGACCACGCCCATCCAAAATTTTGTTTTAACATACCTTCTTCATTTATTCACCAAATGACTTCAAATTAATACTGAACATCTCTTATGACAACACGGTCTATATCGACCATCCATGACCACATTATCCAACCCGGGGCCCCACCAACATATTCCTTGCCTACCCAAAATTGCCTTTAATATAAAATCTATACGGCGTGGGGAAACGCGTCGGCCTCTGCCGCGCAAGCTCTAGTTGATTTTATTTTTACTTCCTAAGTATTTTGCAAAGTGTGCACGTGCTTGTTCAAGTGCTACATTATGTATACTACGTACTTATCATGTATAATTGCGGATTGTTAAATGATGAATTGGCTACAAGTCATGGACGGATGCGACACTTTTCCGTTGATGAGATAGTTAAAAAATTATAGTCAAGCATAGCGGAATTTTTGGAACTTTAAAGCAGTACACCACCCACTTCAAGTTCAATTACCGTTTTTGTGGCTTGAAAGAGGATTTTAATTATTTAATTTGTACACGTGTATTGATAACAAGCCATAGCCTAAGCTTGTATTTTATTTATTTTTGATAAATGTTCGCATCCATACGCAAAATTATGTTATGTAAATATCACCTTAGTATTCCGATCGTCTAAGGCCACAGTGAATGGCTATATTTAAAGGACCAAAACTGTGAACAGCGGTTTGCCTTTGGTCAAAGTGATGTGTTCCCCGCATCTTGTAACTGTGGCGGGTTTAGTTGGCTCTTAAAGTAATACAATAAGTATACACGTTTGTTTGAACACGAGTAAATGGCTTTGAAAAATGCAACGTCGTTTTCTTGATATATATATATATATACGTCTGTCGGTTGTGCCCGATGCTCTTCGGTTCATCGATTGGATTATTGATTGATTGATTATTCGATTGACCGACTGACTGACTGACTGACCGACTGACTGACTGACTGACTGACTGACTGACTGACTGACTGACTGACTGACTGACTGACTGATTGACTGACTGAAAAAAAGAATGTTCTCGTTACACAGAGTTTTTATCATTATATTTTACAAATCGAGTACTTAGGGAAACAAAAATCACTATTTTAAGTCAAACAAGAAAGAAAAAAGCTTAAACTAACTTCATTCTAGTATATGAATTGTTTCACTTTAACTTCCCCTTGGTGTCATTGCTGAGGTCCTTCTGCAGTACATTGTGTTTTAAGATGGTTGTAATTGGACACTTAATATGTTGCTTATATGTGGCTGTTGAAAACTTTTTAATCACAGCAGATCTCTGCAGTCTGAATGGTATGTACTTGACTCCACCCACAATGGGATTTGTTAGGGAAATAACCATTTATAGCATTTGTTGATGTTTCGTTTCTTGTGTATTTCCCTTTCGTCATTTTGGGTAAGTAAACTTTCCAAAAACTTTTCTTGACAAGCTTAAACAATAGTAAAATATAATATAATCAGAAATAAGAGTAAATTTCATACCAGGAACATGGACAATAGTCCTGTTTGTATAACAGGTATTTCCAATGGGCCATACGATTTATTTAATGATGCCATTCACCAATACGTCATGTTGTAGGGTTTTTGTTCTAACTTAAAATGCAAAGTTTAACAGTCCAGTCATCCGGCAGTTAAGCTTTTTAATGTGGCCTTGCTTAGAGTAACCTTTGGGTTATCAATTACATCCAGCTAAACTTTTGGCCTTTTCGAATAAGCTGTATTGATTTTTTTTTTAAATGAAGAGTTCGAAACAAACAAACGTGTTTATTTGGCTGAATTATAAGAATGCAACTGTTTTGTGTCGACCCCGCTTCCATACAGCTCTATTAAGTAGTCACAATGTTCGAGTGTATGTGCGTATGTGTATGTTTGCGTGTGCGCTTGCGTGCATGGTAATGTGAGTCCGAGCTTGTTGGGACTGTAATTTTGTCATTTAGCTTGCACGTTTAAATAACATATTTTTCTTTATGTTCACCATCATGAGAAGTGTATCGCGTGTAACAGCTGTCTCGTTACCTCAAATGTCAAGGCAAAACAAAGAGGTCAAAGGTCGAATACGGGCAGAATACAGATTGTCCGGGTTGTTATTTTTTTTTATTTATTGTGCAGTTTTAAAATAACTTACTACAAATGACCAACATGAGGAGACGATATTATGTGTTAAACCCGTCCCTTTCTAGCTTGGTGGTGAAGTGCTTGCTTTTGTGAACATTGGGAATACTTCGACATCTGCAATTCTTAAATATCACATCGAACCACCGTTAACTTATGTCTACGTATACACTTGATACAAATTAACTATAAATTATGAACTGTCGATTTCTACCAAGTACTGTAAATGGCACCACTTAAATCGAACTGTATAAAATAAGTAAACCCAAGAGTCTGATAACAATCTCTAAGTAGTGTTCTAAACCAAGTAAAACCAGTTCAAGGCAATTTATGCATGTCACAGTGCGATAACCCATAAGTAACACTTATGGAGATAACAAAGACACATACAACCGCTGTTGAACATGCAGTGCTTGGTACATGCGCTTCATATCAGATTTCAAACCCCGCTCCTCGCGCATGCAAGCTTAGTGTGTGGTTGTCATACCGGACAAATGGGGTTTGTCCGGGTACTCGTGTTTCCCCGCACAGCAGAAGACCACACCAAAATTGATATATCTTTTAGTAAAAACTATATATCTTGACATTGAAGGTATAATCCTAAATTCGTCCTGACTTTTGTGATCTTTTAGAGTTAAATCCTCACATAACACAGTCTCAAGGGCGGAAAGATCCCATAAATGTAGAAATACTCAAAGATTACAGTGCATTTATTAAAAAATTCTTAATGTTGAATTTTGAAAACGACGATATTTTCTGAATTGGGAAGATGCCTAATACAGGCGTATGCCAAAACAAAGTGAAACAAGCCCTGAGATGTATATTTATATAATATACAATTCGTTTAAATCTTTTATTTGAACAACTGTTTCTAAAGCAGCAGCAGGGGATAGCTTTCCCTGTATTTTTCAAAATGGCGGCTAAGAGCATTCGTTATATTAAGCCCATATGAAGCCTAGGGAGCACTGTCGCCAATTTTGATATGACCGCATTATGATTTACATATTCTGGTAAAGTTAAACATATATTTAATATGTTTTGGCATTGGTGTGAATATTGAATATTTGGGTCAAATTTATTAGAGGATATTTTTATATCTTCAGCTGCAATTAATATGACTTTATTTAATCGAAACACCATCACAATATAACGAAATTGTACAACAGTTTTACCATGTGTGCCAATGTTGCCACCACTACGGGTACACATACAAGATAATAATGTCCAAAATACCAGAAGCATAATGGGGATTGTTGGAGTATATTGAATACAATTTTTAATAAAGTAACATTTTTGGTGAAAAGGTGATTGGTGCAATAAACATGTTCATGGAAGGCAAATAATTTAAGTATGTCTAGTAACCTCATATATTAATATTGATTCATGTTAAGAAAATAATGTAAAACAGATATATATGTATATATATAATATATTAAAACTAACAGTCATTGTTTTGTCCAAATCGAACCCAATGTAATCGAATCTTATTGCAGCTTCTCGACAGCGTCCATGGGACCATTCGGTATGCATAGCAACGGTTTATCTAGTAATACTTACAATAGAGTGCAAAAGCTGCGTGATAATTTTGATTCAAGACGATGGTAAATGTATTGAAGCCTCTGCAAAAACAAACACGCTTGCGGAATGGCTACTTCTCATAACAAATGCGGCTAATTTTGCCGACGTCTATGTATGTTAATCTTTTTAAAAATCCACAAACTATATAGTGTGCAGTTCTTCCTGATTCTATTGCGTATAATGCACGAAACTGTCCACCAACATACACTGATCGTGCATCGCGCTTGGTGTTATTTGGGCGAACATTTTCACCTTTTGATTTGAGAACATATGCAATTTGCGTGCGCATTAAATGATTTTCGGTGGAAAGGTCTTGATTTCAATTGTAACGTAAATTTTAAAGCGGAGGAAGATCAATTTAAAAAATTGAAAAAAACCCGCAACGAATATGCTTTGGAAGTTACGGGTTTAAGCAAGCTTTGCATACTTGAATTGAAAAAAGGTGTTTGTTTGTTTGAGCAGCAAATTAAAATTCAGTTATAATTATTCGTAATATCATGACCAGAAAAGTGGGTAAGATAGTAAATTATATCCCCTTTAGAATAAGGGTTAACCTAAATCACACAGAAAACTAACATTTCATTTTAGTTTATCCTACTTGATATAATAGTACACCTCATTTAGAGGCGGTTGTCTTACTAGTTGTTTTCTATATAACACTAATTAGCATAATTTTGGAATCAGACGCCACACAAGTGAACTCACTTTTTCCTTTTCAGTTAATGTAAATGTCATATCATTTTTACATCAACAGTCTGAGGAGTACGTCATCAACAACGCTGCCCTCTAAACAGATCCGTAAATCGACCTCTGTCGCTATCTCGTCCATGCGTCTCATTATCTCGAGCCGGATGATATCTGAGAAAGCACACTTCCCGTTTTCATTTCTAGCTTGCTCTACTCTGTTAAAATACTCCAGCGTCAGCAACTCCAGCTCCATCCTTCTCCTGCTGAACCACAGCAGCGGCTCTGGGTAACAGATAACACCCTGTCGTATCTTTTGCAATCGCAGTATCAACCTTGGACCTTCCTCCATCATATCCGTGATATATGCTACCCATCTTCGCTGCTGTTCATCCTGCACCCACACGCTGCCATCATATTTCGCTCCGGAATCATGTAGTATGGCAGCTGTGTAGATGATATTGCAGTTCTGAGTGTTCCCAGAGCATCATCTTACCATTGGAGCAAATTCCTTTCTTGAAACATTTCTTGTGAATTTCTTTCAGCTTGCCAAAAAAGTACATTTTTCAGCACATAGGATGTTATTTCTTTATTGTTTGGATTCAGTACTTCTTTTACGATCATTTTTAGAATTACATACAATTTAGCCTGGGTGCCATTTAGATTGTTTACGAGTTCCGTTTCACCCATGTTAAAGCAAATCCTCCATTCTAATAATCTATATTCACTGCCTTTAAACCCTACCGGGGTAACAACCGATCCTAATAATACAACTTTCTGCACGACATCTTTCACTATTTTACTGTGAAATGACGTCATTTTTGCCGAAATGACGTCAATTTTTGGACGATATGACGTCATTATTACAGCGAAATTCTCCAGTTAAACTCTTAACAATGTAAAAAACGTTGAAAAAAAGCATAAAATAAAAAGAAAATTTGTTGGATTCGTTAGAATATCGATTTTAATATATGCTTTCCGGTGGTTTATAGAGAAATATCAGTGAAATAAAACTGTTATTTAAAACTGGTATTTAAAACTGGTGTTTTATACAAAATGACGTCATTTTTTGGACGAAATGACGTCATTATTCCAGCGAAATTATCCAGTTAAACTCTTTAAAATGTAAATAAACGGTAAAAAAAAAGCATAAAATAAATAGAAAATGTGTTGGATTTGTTGGAATATCGATTTTGGGACATTCACAGCGTACTGCACACACCATGTCCATATTTATTCCTTGTTTTAATGATATCGGTAGTGAGGGTCCCGCGCGTTCAGGTGGAACTCCTTCCGTATACATAATTTTTGACAATTCATCAAGAAATAAACCGCTGCTTAGCAAAGCGTTCCATTTTCCGTCATCACATAGAGCATTATCAAATTCACAAATATGTATGGAACTAGGTCTCTCCAGTAACATCCTGCAGTGTCCTGGGTATACACGTGTATCCATCCTGTACACTTCTATGTCATCTGGTATGGTGTTTAGATCGACTCCAGTCTCCAAACAGATGACACTGTTTAAAACGATGTAAAAGTCACGGTCGCCTTCTGAAAAGCATTTCAGCCCCTCTTCCTTGCTGACAGCTAAGTTGGTTGTTGTATTTTTTGATGGTGCTCTCCGCAGTATAGCGTACTCCCTGTACTGTTCAACACGTTCCCGTCTGATCTCCTCCCCGTATCCCAGCAGGGTTATAATAATGCAGACTTCCATGGACACACCTTCAACATAATTCTGAAAATAAACGGGATATAACTAATGTATTGTCTTTTAACGTCATGCTATTTACAAGTATCATAGTTCAGTAATGTCTGATAAGTGTTCATGTGATACCAACTAAAATGTTTAATTGTTCTTAAAGCACATATGATATTTAATTTCGATAAACTTAAATTTAATAAACCTCTAAAAAGACTGATATTCAAGATATTATTTTATTTTATTCAATTTGCATTTATTTAAAGATAGCATACACAGTTATAAAAATTAGTATTTTCAAACTATTTTAACGGAGCGCATTTAAATTAGACGATCACCCATACCTTTGTTTTCATGAAAATTGAAAATGAATAACGTGGATAAGAATAAGTGTTATTTCGCTGCCTCGCATATTGAAAATACAATGTATCCATTTGTATATTCATATCGCGGTGTTTCCATTCAACATAGAGTTTTTATTCAAACCAATGGCGTTGCCTTTTTTCCCTCCAGTAGACAGAATGTATTGATAAATAAATAATGAATATACTGCATTTCTTTTCGATGCATAATCCAATGTTATTAGAAGTCATGCATGTACACTCCCGCACTTTAATTAGAACTTTAAACATTACTTTAGTCAATAGTACGTTAAGCCATGCATATTGTATTCATTATGATTTTACGACTTAAACTCATTTTCTCGCACGTGTGAACACTTTTTTAACTATTTTATTTCGCATCCATATATAATAAACCATTATTTAAATAAAATATAACAGGTATTTTTTAATCAATTTATCATATAATATGGATGAATGTGAATGTGTATAGAGAAGATAGATTAAGTGTGCCTCATGCAGGGGACCCAATATGTAATCACATTAACAGCATCAAGCGTTTTTGCATTTAACTCTTTACATGCAGGGAAATTTGTCGTCTGCTAAAATGTCGTCTGCTGAATTTCTGAATTCATCATTTTCTTCACTTTTTTTTTCAAAGAATACTATCAGAATAGCAAACAGTTTGGATCCTGATGAGACGCCACGTTCTGTGGCGTCTCATCTGGATCCAAACTGTTTGCAAAGGCCATCAGAATTCGGTTCCAGCACTGAAAGAGTTAAGCATTATAGATTGGCCTTTATGATTTGGTCATAAAACATGTTATTCTTTTAAAAGAAGTAGTATGCTCATTACACGATCATAATTTCAACTTGCATAAATGGAATGTACCAATATTAAATTGTTATAAACATATTATCTTTTGTATTAAACCGTCGATTATTTGATATGCAACATTTACATCTCCAAAATTCTTTTATCGAATAGTAGTAAAAGTTTAACTGTTAAAAAAGTCATTAACTACCGTATCTATGATGTGTTTATATGTCTGTTATTATTTGTACAATAGCTGCTTCACGGTTCCTTTTTAACAACAGTCCATCAACAACACATTGTTTAAATTTGTTATGTTGCGTTAGCAAATTAATATTGATAATAGATTTGTAACGCCTTAAGCCTTCAATGTTCTGCAGAAATAGTTGCGTTTACAGCTTTTTAAAAATTAATTTAGAAGAAACAAATTCACGGACTAACTAGATAGTAACGAATGTATATACCTCTTAATCTGGGAAGTATTTGAGTCCCTGACTTACCCAACAGCAATGACTGTACAGGCTGTTGTATCTGGAAACACTTTAAATCTCTGCCTTACTTACCCGTGAGTGACGACTCTACAAAATACCTGTGTCTGGGGACACTTTCAATCTCTGACTGACTCTCTCGTGAGTGTCGACTATACAGACTGCTTTGTCTGTGAACGCTTTTAGTCTCTCACTTATTCGTGAATGTCGACTACACAGACTGCTGTGTCTTAGAATGCTTTCAGTCTCTGACTCACTGGTGGATGACGACTACACAGACTGCTGTGTGTCTGGCAACGCTTTGAGTCTTTGACTTACCAAAAGAGCGACGACTGTATCGGTTTTGTTTTGGGAACGCTTTCGGTCCAATACTTACCTGAAAGTGACGGCTGTAAAGGCTGTTGCGTATGGGAACCCTTTCGGTTTCTGACATGCTACGTGTGGCGCTTACTTCTGCCATTTTTATTTGACTGCAACTACACATTTCTTTTAACATTTAAATGAAATTAAATAGGAAGATGTTGATAACTCCGAAGTAAACAAGTTAGTCCAAAGATTCCAATTCTCAAGAGATTGATCATCTAGCAGATTATCATATG
The DNA here is from genome assembly GCA_007657795.1 of Dreissena rostriformis. Lineage (NCBI taxonomy): Eukaryota > Metazoa > Mollusca > Bivalvia > Myida > Dreissenidae > Dreissena > Dreissena rostriformis. Next base: position 15,033 of record VMBQ01007931.1, read on the forward strand.
GCATTTAAAAGTAATCAGTCTTTAATATGGTCTTTAAAATATATATATATCTTTCCTTACTGTACACAATGATTTTGCAATAAACACATGGAATTCTCAAATCAGTTTTCTATTTTTTGATAGTATGTTCAACATTGAATATTAAAGGGACTTGTTCACAATTTATCAAAATGAGATTGTTTCAACTTTTTGTCACAGATTCAAGAAATAAATGAACAATGTACATCAGTGTGCGAAATAACACTAATGCCGCAGACTTATACTGAAAATACACTTTCGTTTACGAAAAATCATCGTTAGAAATTGATATAATTATAAAGCGTCTCAGACGCGAAACGATCTAAAAATATCGATTTCTTGTGCTACCGTTATATTTTGTAACAGCACGTGGATAGTTAGACAAAGTATTAAATAAATGGCAACCCATGTGAAGACGGATGGTCAGATCCGCACATAAGGTAGTCGTAAAGACTTAACGACGACCCGAACATAAACTCTTAATTACACACATACACACGTGAAGACGGACGGCTGAGTGGTTTCGGCGCCTGGCTTTTACTCCATAGGTCAGTGGTTTTTACGTTTATTCTTGTTTTTATATTGTAGCTCTTTAGTTCTGATGTTTATATTTATCAATTTAAAGCATTTGATGACAAACTTCAAAACATGACAAAATCTGTGAACAAGTCCCTTTAATACACGTACCAAGTAAACTTGTTCAGATGCATGTGATATAAAAAGGTAGATTCACATAGTGAATAACTCAAACATGAATGGCAAAACACTCGCACATTAGTAGAAATTGAAATGTTACAGTCTTTTTTAAATAAATTTAATTTTGACATTGATTTTGCCCTTTCGATCTGAAATCAACTTTCCCGTATTTTAAAGGAAAAATTCGTGTTACAGTAAATATGTTCGCGATATACATTTAACTCAATGGTTTAATTGGAAACAAACTTCATTTAAAGATAATTAAGTTTGAATTAACAATACAGTACTGCGAAAGATAACTTGCGTAACATTGCTGCAGGTCCAACCATAATTTCATACATAAAAATAGATGTTTTAATAATGTAAGAAAATGTTAAAAGTTCATTTACATCAATATTTATAAATAAAATAACTATTGTTATTAATGATAAATCTTATATCATAAAAATAAGGGTTCTATAAAGAAAATATTTGAATGTTAGGAACAATAATAACATAAATGAAGTTTGGAAATTTAATAGCAAATCTTTATGATATATTGGCCATTTCGCAAGTAGAAACATGACATATCTTTGCATTCATTGTTAAAGTAGACTAAATCAACAATTTGAAAGGTCAAAGATAGTATATTTAGATATGTGCATCTGCTACTTAGAGACGTATATTTAACAAGGTATCCAATTGATAAAATGATCAACAGTATTGATACAGGAATTCTAATCTTATTAGATTATTCCATACATCCATTGNGTACATGTTCTGCTCGTTTATAATGTAATTATGAATTAACATATCTCTGTCACCACCATTGGATGATTATTGAACAATTGTATTTTGGGCCGGAGGCCTTGCATTACAATAAACCATATGTTATGTTATGTTATGTTATGAACATAATTCTTTACAACAGTTCGACAACGAATGCGGACATTAAAATGAAGCAACAATCTCCTGCCTGCCAGTAGTTTGCAGAGTGTCGCTACAACAATTTTAACATAATTAAAAGTCCATAAACACTCAAAATCAAAGAATATTTCGTAAAATATTTCGTAAAACAAAGTTAACCCATAAGAAAATCAGTTAACTTCAGAGCAATAGATAAAATTTCAACGCTAGGTGTAGTCTGGTACCATTGTTTTAATGATATACAAAATGCTCGTTTTTATTTTTGTGGGACAATATATTCCATTTGAAATTTCCGCTAACCAAATTTTAGAAACTGAACGCGTTTTCAAGCCTTTTTTCCGTGCATTTTTTCGACGTTTTTCATCCGATTTCTTAACTTATAACACGAATCGACACATTCCAACCTGCTGGCACGAGTGCACGTGCTATCGGTGATCGTTTTCCGTTGCAAACAGATTTTTTTTTTTTAAGACCCCTTATACGGGTAACTTAACTCCGCTCAAGAAGCGTAATGTTTCATAATGTTATTAGTAGCTTCCGTAAAAGTGTTTTTCTCGAAAATGTATTCACAGCTTTGTTGCGAAAACTTGTGTTAATAATTATATAAGTTGTATTCCCTAATAAATGTATGCAATAATATATGTAGGTGGATATAAAACCATCGTGGTGCCATATTCTTTACACCAAGGCGACCTATAATCACATACTAAATAAATCATTGACCGATAGTGGTTCCTTGTCCTCGTGAATTTATGTATAACACTGGTGTTCTAAAGCAGGTGTCATCACAAAAACTAGAAATGTCTTTTTAACATAAACTGATGGACTTGCGTATAGCGTCTTTTTAAATATCTTCCTTTACCTTTAAAGTATAAAGGTGTTTATAATAAGGTAGTCAATATGTATATAATTTTATCCTATTACCAGATGAAAATCGATAGGATAACAACGATCGTATAAACTTGAGCTTTATACTAACGCTATTTTTAGATCATTTGTGGGTTTTTCCAAAAAATGGAAAATCTGTTTTTGTCAAATACGGAAGAACAAAATCGTCTACAAATGCGATATTTGATAATTATTAATAAAAAAATGGAAGAAATAATAGGATAAATAGAATATTATGTGAGTTTTGGATAAAGATCGAGTTTATCATGCTCGGCAAGCCTCGCGCTACCATGATTCTAAGCCTCGCATGATAAACTTGATCTTTATCCGAAACTCACATAACATTCTCTATATGTCACTGAAGCTATACAGAGCAGCATCTTATGGCAATTCACATCTCTAAATTCGCTTAATTGTGGAAGCAATATTACACCTTATACGAAGTATTAGCACGATTACAATTATCACATTTGAAAAGGAGGCGTGTATGTTAATTCGTATGGTTGTTTTTAAGATAAAGTAAGATTTTGTTTCCTGAACTGGTATATTGGAAATTCGCTACCCATGTATCGCAATAAGTAGAGTAACAAGTGTGGTGTCAATGTAAACAATGCTACTCACAATATTGTAGAAATCTTACTTCAAAGTAGCTGACATGTATTAATAAATTCAACGACTTTTTGGTAACCAACCATCTTTTCGTCAAGAATAGGTCGTGTTAACATCTTACAAAAATCGTACATACTCACGTTCATACAAAATGATTCAATACAAATATCAACTTAGTACCATGCCATGTTTTATGTGAATTTTGTTTAAATGCAAATTTTAGTTCTGCGTAAAAATGTAATGGGTTAATTACTACTTTAACACAATACATGGTGCTATTGCTGGGCTTATTCAAATTTCACTAATCTTATGTTTTCATATTTTATATTGAAGTCTATTCTTAAAGACCTTATCATATAACTACAAGATTAACAGTAGAGACAACTCTTACGTGATCTAGTATTCTATTTAACACAGGAATGTCCCTTTAACTATTTCTTACCAATATGCAACATATCACTGCTTTGCACATAAATGTTTTCCTGGGAAAATATGTAATCTGTATCTGTATCTCAATATAACCAAATCGTGTGTCCTGCTCACAAAAGTGCTCTACGCTGTGTTATTTGGCATGCCAAAGTTTCAATAAATGACACACGGACGACACGTAGAAGTCCAAAGTGATCACAAACCACTTGTTAGCATAACACTGAAAAGTTTGCTGGCAGCTCCGCCAAGATTGCAAGAAAATATATTATAGTTTACCAAATATGACTATAAAATAGTGCATATACATGGAAAACAGATTCCAATAGCAGAAACGCTAAGTCGCAATTACTTGCCCGACTACAAGACTGACGTTTGCCAAGACATGAAATCATATGAACCTGCGATTATGAGCGTAATCATGAAATCCAACTGATTAAACGCACAATTGACTCAGACTCTGAAATGCAGTCATTAAAACAAAACATTCTAAATGGTTGGCCGAGAAAAGACAGTAATGTCCTATAAACTATTTCTTGACAATATGTAAAAAGACATGCAATATTTCTTGTTTAACAAACGACATGCGCGCTATATAGATACCCAGAAAAGAATGTTTAAGTTTTGTTTTAAAGCGAAATCAATTCATCCTCAAGGCTTCGTTTTTGAGCCTTATACACTGACACAAATACACATAACGTGAACCTTCAGCTGAACTAGCGGGAGAGAAAACCATTATTACACCATGCGTCCTTAATTGTGACGTGTTCTGAGAAAACTGGGCATAATGCATGTGCGTAAAGGTTCGTCCCAGATTAGCTTGTGCAGCTAAACTGGATTTTCGCTAACAAAAGACATCATTTAAACGAAAAATTCCATAGAGGAAATTGTCGTCCCTGATTAGCCTGTGCGGACTGCACAGGCTAATCTTGGATGACAATTTCCGCACAAGCATAATGCCCAGTTTTCTCAGAAAACGACACAATGGCAAGGAACAATTGACAATGGAGTGAGAAGCAAAACAAATGCACAAGACAAGATACACATGTCCAAAACAAACGCACAAACATTAACAAAACTTGGGTCGACGCCTTAGAACGGTCCATACAAAAGCACTGCGGTTTTGAACCGGTTGTTAGAAGCTCCAAACCTCACAGTTTTCCCAGAATTATTTATTTACCATGTTACTATACATACAAATAAAGCTTAGAACACCATAATTCACATTAAATAGCAATTAAAGAGAATGCACTTCAATGTTATTACTATTTTACTACTCGATGGTTATATACAGACCAGAGCACCAGCGCCTTGACTTTCTGAGACTTAAACGAAAATTCCGTTGTATTTGAGACCTTGAAACAGTTTAATGACCCAAACCCATAAATGTTCGGTATAACACGTATCTCAAACTAATCGTCCGTTCCACAAAATTACAGAAAGTTTAAGGTGACATCAACTTATTGTTTTCAGCGAAAAATATGTATTTCAAAGCTTTGACAGAAGCGTCGCATTTAGAACAATGTTTAATAACTCGATAAGATTAAGACAGGCAGACAGACTTCAGTCTGTCTACATATAATTTGATTTACATATTATTTACATTTGAAAGAGATTTGACGCATTCAAAATAAATCAGTCATCATACGGAGCTCAAAACCGATTTGATCAATTTAAACTCTTGAAACCAGCCATACGGTGCAAGTTATCTTTATAATATTAATTTGAGTTTGCCTTGTAATTATATCTCACTATATCATTAGTATGTTATAAGGTTATACCCATCTGCCTTTATGATGATATGCCGTTGCGACTGTGGATAAAGAGTAGAAACAATACCCAAATAATGAACGTGATTTTTACCGGTTTTATGTGAAATAGCCTCAGAAACGCCTGAAAGTTGCGTTCAACATGTTAAGAAACTAATACAATAAAGTACTAAAATATCACAAAAACTAAGGATGCTTACACTATAAGGCGGCAATTGGAAGAATATCTTAAAATTAAATGTTAAGGAACACATGTTCCAGAAGGGCGGGAGTACATTGAAACAAGGTTACAATCCACTCTCTTTTACATAGTCTTACAACACACATACACTGAACGAGTAGAAAGAGTTCAAATAATACAGGTGGTGCTCGAGTCCTTCACCTTAAGAATAACATTACCAGGAATTTTTTTTTCGTGAATTTGCTACCAGGTGATTTTACCATGACCCTTGATCTCTATACGAGTTTTCCCAATTTTATCAGGGAGCAAAACAAGCCTATCAAAGTGCACATACAAGGGTAAATGTGTCGTGTTCTGAGAAAACTGGGCAAAATGCTTGTGCGTAAAGTGTCATCCCAGATTAGCCTGTGCAGTCCGCACAGGCTAATCCGGGACGACACTTTCCGCCTAAACTGGATTTTCGCTTAGAAGAGACTTCATTTAAACGAAAAATTCCATAAAAGCGGAAATTGTCGTCCCTGATTAGCCTGTGCGGACTGCACAGGCTAATCTGGGATGACAATTTACGCACAAGCATTTTG
>VMBQ01007931.1:21270-36595 GCA_007657795.1 Dreissena rostriformis
TTAGAAAAATTATTAAAATACTTTTCTTTCTACATTCAATCTTGAAAGGTTTCATTTCCAACCCTGCAGATACTGATGAGCAGCAAATAGCATAAAACCTTAACATTCTGAGAGTTACTGTTCTGGTTTTATGCTGGTTACATATAGCCATTTTCGCTTACGTACACAGGTTTGGAGTTGTCGTCTGATAGTTTCAAATAAGAGTGGGTGAAAGGGTTTCTTTGATAGTTGTGTTCTAATGCACCTTTACGAAACTCTCACTGACTAGGAAAATATGTCAGACCTTAATTGTTTTGTACCGATTAACATTTATTATTGTATTTTAATTGCAATCATGTTTTAACATTTTCGATGAAAATGTATTATTAATGCATGCACTAATTACCACTCTTTTGTGGTTTGTAAAAATATTTGACAGTTTTTAAATTTATTAATATCCTTAGAACCCAGCACCCAGTAATATTCTGAACAAACAACATACCCATTCACTCTTCAATTAAAAAGTATAACAATGCTCGCTCTTCAAAACGTTACGTAAACTGAGTGTTTGTTGACAGGGAGGACTGTTTGGTAGCAAGCCAGCATTCGGCACACAGACTACAGCCTCCAACAGTTTTGGAGTTGGTTCCGGATCCATGACCGATCCTACTGGCTTCGGTGCAAGTAAGATTTTAAAAAAGTTTGAAAGGCAGATGTGTTTTATTATGCCCCCTTCAAAGAAGAGGGGGTATATTGTTTTGCTGGATGTTGGTCGGTCGTTCTGTCGGTAGACCAGTTTGTTTCCGATCAATAACTTGTGAACGGATTGACCGATTGGCCTGATACTTCCAATTTGCATTGGCCTTGGACAGTAGAAGACCCCTACTGAAATTGGGGTCACTAGGACAAATGTCAATGTAACTGCCACAATAAGTGTACACATCGGTTCTGATCAATAACTAGTCAACGTATTGACAAATTGGCTTGATACATGTTTTACATCACATGTGTATTGGCCAGGGACAGTAGATGAACCCTATTGAAATTGGGGTCACTAGGTCGAGTTCACTGTCACAATAAGTGTGTTTATCGTTTTCGATCAATAACTCGTCGAAAATTGACTGATTGGCTTGATACTTCACATTTGCATTGGTATTGGACAGTAGATGACCCCTATTGAAATTGAGGTCACTAGTTAAAAGGTCAAGGTCTCTGTGACACTAAGTGTTAAATTGGCTTCTGTTTGATATGTCAACAAAGGATTGAGTAATGGGTCTCCTACTTTGCAGATGCAATGACCTTGAACAGCAGATAATCCCTATTGAAATTTAGGTCAAAGATCAAAGTCACTGAGGCCCTGTTTGCGGGGGGGGGCATCAGTCTCCGACTGTGGAGCTCTTGTTTCATGTACAATACATTAAATCAATTCTCTATAAAAACAATGATATTAAAGTCATTTTTTTTCTTTGCACGCCTTAATGAGTTTAAGAACATCTATAGGAGATACAACTTGTTGACACATGTTCGCAAATATTGGTTAATTTTTTAGTACAATAGTGTGTGCGTCAATATGTGTTATCATGGGAGTAGGGAATTGACGAACGACCTATTTTTAAGAGCACTTCATGTTAGAATTAATTAACTCTTTTATCTCCCGCTCGAAATTTACTAGTTATGGAACATAACGTGAATTCAAACTTTTAAATGTCTAATATGTCATGTATGCCTATTATAATAGTGTGGTGGGTTATTTACTCAATCATATATATAGCGAATTCATGCCATCACAATTAGCATCATACCAGTTTGTATACGATGTATGCCTCGTGCAGTTTCAGGAGTTGCAGTAAGCCCTGATGGAAAGAGGATCTATGTGACCGACATAACTAATGGCAGGCTTGTCACCTTGACCAGGGATGGAGCAGTCACAGCCACGCTCCAGGATTTTGCATTCAAGAATGGTTTCATAACATGTAACATACACGTTGCAGCCACAGGACAGGTGTTTGTCTTTGGCTATACATCTGTAAGTCAAGTAGACACAGACGGCAAGACAATCCTAGCCACGGTCGATGTTGGTTTCTGGCCTAGATCTGTCTACTTCAGTGTAAACAGAAGAAAGTTACTTGTTGGAATGTGTAATAACATGACTGAGTTCAAAACAGCGATTTCGTGAATTTTTAAGTGAGATGTCATATTTTTCTGAACAGTGTAAACGCATTTGTATTTTTTCTTCAGTATAAATTAGTAATATTGATTTACAATATGTACATGTAACTATCCTATGGTCTTGTCAGTAAGAGTGTTATTAAATTGTACAGTTTTGACGTTATCTAGATATGGCTGATGTTGATGAGCATAATAACTTAATAATACATATTTAAAGGATTTTCATAAAAAAATTGAAGCGTTTCGGACAAAGGTTAATTTGGATTAAAATGTGAAATGCAGATATTATGTAGTTTATGAACAAAGTTGTGTTCAACATGTTAGGAAACTGAAACAAAAAGTACTGAAATATCACAAAAACTAAGGATGCTTACACTATAAGGCAGCAATTTGAAGAATATCTTAAAATAAAATGTTAAGGAACACATGTTCCAGAAGGGCGGAAGTACATCGATACAAGGTTACAATCCAATCTTTTACAAAGGCTTACAACACACATACACTGAAAGAGTAGACAGAGTTCATATAATACCGGTGATGCTTGAGTCCTTCTCCCTAAGAATAACATTACCAGGAATGTTTCTTTCAGGAATTTGCTACCAGGTGATTTTACCATGAAGTTGATGAACCTTGATCTCTACTAGTTTTCACAATGTTATCAGGGAGCAAAAAAAAGCCTATCATAGTGCACATACAAGGGTAAATGTTAATTTTGGACTTGTCCTTGTTCAAGATTTTTACTTATGTAAGCTCTTTTATAACTTAATATAGTAACCGTGATGTCAACAGTATTTCAGTTATTTTAGTGGGTTCATTATAACTGGGAAAATAACTATCACTATGCTAAGAAAAAGTGTCTTGTATTTGTTTTGAATGGAGGATCAAGTGTGTAGCAAATGGGTATTGACACAGAGGAGGTCTGCTCGGGGAGATAATACCTACTTTCATCAGGGGGTAGCACGAGCCAACATTATTTCCATTACCGGTCATGTTTTAACCTAATATCTGACAGTAATCAAATATTCTATCTATTATATGCTTTAGTTATAAACTTATTCAGTGTTACAATTTGAACCGTTATTTCAACAAAATGCATTTTGCGAGTTAGCACTATGACATCATAAACACGCACAATTTAAGACGTTGTTTATATTCATGAGATATAAGGATATACTTAACTGAAATTTTTTGGATTTCACTGCCTAGCATATAATTATGATCATTACTAAATCCCTTCAGCAGATTTGTAAGAGGTGAGTTATAATAGTAAAGCGTTATAAGAGATAATAATATTCATATTTAAATCCCATTGACGTAAAGTTCTTACTAGAACTATTACGAAAAAGTTAAACAGAGAGTTGATTGATTATATATATATATATATATAATAAAAGCACCACAAACCAACAGAAAAAAGAATTGATTGACTGTATACATAGAAAAAAAAAGCACCACAAACCAACAGAAAGACCAAAAGCACATTTAGTTATCCGCGTACTATATACAGAAAACATAAGCTATGCAGAGCTTCTAGTTATTAAATGTTTTAAAATCTTAAGAAAAGGAATATTATAACCTTCAAGGTCCCTAACATTAAAAATGTTTGTCTGATACGTATTTATGGGAAGGGTCGTCATCTAATGTTGTTAAAACTTGTGACCCAACCCTTTTGCTTTTTCTTTACATTCGATAACATCTATTCGTAGTATATCTGCTATATGCAGTATGCACCATATGTACATTTGTATGAATGCATGTATGAAAGAAAATGCAATAAAATATTATTAAAGTTAAAGTTAGAACACTGCACACATATTGTGAAAATTCTTCAAGATAGGTGATATCATGTTTTGAAAACTCTTGCTTTGATGCAAGATTCTGATCTATTCAAATACATCAACTATTTCCCTTGTGCAGAAAATAAATTCTACGTATAAATTGCAAAATAAATCATTTAAATTAAGATATCCAGTTAAAAGCAGGTGTGAAAAAGCGTTATGAAAGTGCAACGTCAATCCAGTGTTGTTTTGTCTAAGCATTTACTTTCTGCACAAACTGATCCCTACTTCTAAAAGTACCTCTTCCTAAGTTTTAGTCATTTCATGTACTAGGAAAAGGTTTAATGAGTATTAATACTATGCTAAGGAATAGAAGAAGTCAGTTATGTGTCATAAAAGTCACCACCTTGATAAGCCAACATCCACATTGTGACATACAATGTTATACTTACTAACTCCTCAGTCTGCACAAATAGACTTAAAATATTAAAAAAGGTTTTACTTTTTCTGCTGCAAGTGTGTAAAACAAGTAGGGGCCTTTATAGAAAAGAAAGGTAATTATGTTTTAGTTCTTAAACAAGGGCTGTTTGTAAAACATGCATTCCCCCCATATGGGCTTTCNTCAGTCTGCACAAATAGACTTAAAATATTAAATAAGGTTTTACTTTTTTCTGCTGAAAGTGTGTAAAACAAGTATATAGAAAAGAAAGGTAATTATTATTTTAGTTCTTGAAAAAGAAGTTTGTAACACAGAGTGAACCTATTTTGCCTTCAAGTCACTTTGCAACAACTTATGAATTAAAGCTTAAAATACATGTATGAACAAGCATGTTGAATTGATATCCCCCACAACCTAAAATGTTTGTGACAGACGGACGTACTGAAGGACGGGGATACAAAATATTTAAATACTGGACATAATGTACATCTATTTAAGTGTACAGTATAAACAGTGCATTTACTTTTATAGAAAGAGAAAATATTAAAAAGTAGAAGGACAAAGAACACAATCATATCTGTCTNTTCTCTGATTCTGCTACCAGCCATCCAGCGAAGCCAGGGGAATTCTCCAGAATCCATTTGAAAGACATGCCCCTACAAAAAGATATGCAAAGATATATTCCAAATCATGAGATATAATCTACCAATTAATGTCGTGTTCTTATAGCAAAGTGATTTCAATGTATACTTCAGTTTGTCTTGTTCAATCTTTGCTAAAACATAAAAATATCATTATTTAGACATAAACGAGAACGAGTACTTTTTAAATGTGTGGGAATTGTGCAAGATTACCACTTTTGTAGATTTTGAAAATAAGCATGAACATCATACAAAGTGTATCTGTCGGTTATTCTTTATCGCAGAATTACTTTGCACGAAATATATTGTTCATAGGTTACACATCACACATAATGAAATCCAATAACCAAATTATTTATATCTTCGTCTAAAATAACTTAATCCAATACAATATAGAGAAAAAAGTTATTTATAACCAATCAATGATGTTACCCTATGCAACTTTCAAATTTCAATTGACACAGTGTTATATGGAAACAAATTGTATTGGAACAGTGGTAGTGTTTGTAGACTTGGAATAGCATTACTTTTAAGTTTTAATTAACATTCTTTTATTAAATGCAAGTTGTAAAATATAAATGTTTAAATTGTATGTTCAATGATTCATGCATGATTATTCTGCGATGTTATATGAATTTGAACCCTTTAAAGCTTCTGACATGACTTCTTGTCGGAACAGTGCTTTTGCAAATGACGTTAAACGATATGAGGTTGATGCAGATCGACCTCATATTTATAAGTGTAGCACAAATAAAGAAGTAAATATTGGCTCGGACAACCCAGCAAACAAAAGACGTCTTTTTATGGTTGTTGAGACGTTGCTCTGCGACGTTTTTATGACGTCTTATTTTGAAAGGTCTTTCCGTCTTTTCGAGACGTGAAAAAGAAGTCTTTTGCGACGTCTTTATTATATCTTTTTTTGGTTGTTTTTGGAAGGTTTTTTGACGTCTTTTTGCGACGTCTTTATCACTTGTGTTTTTGAAAGGTTTTTTAACGTCTTTTCGTGACTTTAAAAAGACGTCTTTTGCGACGTCTTTAATATGTCTTTTTTGGGTTGTTTTTGAAAGGTTTTTTGACGTCTCTTCGTNTACGGAGGATTCCGAGATAGTCGATGTATCACGATTGATCTTACGGAGGACTCAAAGATAGTCGATGTATCACGATTGATCTTACAGAGGATTTGGAGATTGTCGTTGTATCAACGGGGATTAAACTGCATTCCTTAGATTTAAAGGCTAATATATATAGGTGTACTTTATGAGATGCGTAACACATATTTATGATGAACTTTAATGGAGCTTAGGTGTCAAGAAGCCCGGATGTACCGAAATCCCCATTTTTTTTGCATGAAACGTGATCTAATGCTGTTTAATACTGCTATTAAGTTACCTGTCAATTTTAAAGTGAAAAGTTGGGTCATGTTCTGTGATTAGTGAATGTCCTGTAACGGTGATATTCGTTAATTTATACGTTGACGCTGCCACTCGCACACCCGGGATTCGATGATAAATTGTGAAATTATGTAAAGCATGTACTTTTACGCGTTGCTTTAGTGCTATCTTGTACCCTTCTTAGGTCGAGGTGAAATATCGTTTATATAGGCTTAAAAACCCTACTAAGGTCGAGGAGACATATCGTTTATATAGGCTTAACAAAATAGTTATATCATCTCGATAAATTAATGAGTTTTGCGTTTTAAGTGTTAATAGGTTATGAACCTGACAGATCCTTTTCTATTGTGTCTTCTACCAATGTAAACCAGTTTTTGGATACAAAGTATTTCATTACGAATAACTTAACCAGTGACCTAAGAATAAAAGTACACCGCTTGCCTACTTACCGCTCAACTCTATCGCGAACACGAATTGACATTGGTAGTTTAAAAAAAAATTGAATTATATATTTGAAGGTTATTTTATATTTTATACTTATCGGGTTAAAATAGCCCAAAATATCAAACTATCAAACTATCATTTATTTTAAATTTGTCATTATGTCAATAAATTTATTACCTAAAATATCTATTATATTGTTTAAAATCTAAAATAATCTATAAATGTTAGGACAAAAATGCATAGAAAACCTAGATTCGAATTGGGGACCTGAGGGAGCACATTTTTACGTATATTTATAGGTTATAAATTCACGATTTATTTGTGTTTTGAAACATTATAGGCTTAATATGACCCGGAATAATAGGACAACACAACTGATCAATAATTGTTGTGATGTTCTCGAGATTTAGCGATCCTAACTATGTTTTAATCGAACTATGTTTCTATCAAACTATGTTTGATAGTCGATATATCACGATTGATCTTAAGGAGGACTCAATTATAGTCGATGTATCACGATTGATCTTACGGAGGATTTCGAAATTGTCGATGTATCACGATTGATCTTACTGAGTATTCCGAGATAATCGATGTATCACGATTGATCTTACGGAGGATTCCGAAATAGTCGATGTATCACGATTGATCTTACGGAGGATTCCGAGATAGTCGATGGATCACGATTGATCTTACGGAGGATTTCGTGATAGTCGCTGTATCAAGATTGATCTTACGGAGGATTCCGAGATAGTCGATGTATCACGATTGATCTTACTGAGGATTTCGAGATTGTCGATGTATCAACGGGGATTGAACTGCATTCTTTAGATTTAAAGGCTATCGCCTTACAGTAACATTGCCCAAACCAAGGTTCATGTCATAACTCTTACTTTGAACAGTTTGTGTTTATTCACTATCTATCTCTTCCACTTTTTAAGCTCTGCAGAAATACTAATAATGAGAATGCATAATTACACTACAGGGTTTTATTTTCAAGGAATTTATTGACATTTATTGTTGTAAACTCAGTTTAACACGGAGGATATATTTAAAAAAAAATATTTGTCATACAAAGGATTGGGATATTCCCATGGTAACTTGATTCAAATTTATAACGACGATAAAAACATATCAGTGATCCCGCAGTCGAGTTTTAAAGAAGTTGACATGTCATGGTATATAAAAAGAGATATAAATGTGTGAAAATGATACGATGATCAAGGGTGCTTTTAAAGGTGTACTTTATGATTTATTTATGATGAACGTTTATGGAACTCAGGTGAAAAATAGCCCGGATGACGCCAGGCATATAATTAAATTTACAAAATCATCTTAAAAGGGACCTGTTCACGTTTTAATAAATTGACAAAATTGATTTTTTTTTCAGATTTGCAAATTTTCGATGTAGTTATTTTTTGCAAGGAAATAGTTATACAGAACATTAACCCTGCTCTAAAATATCCATGTTATGCATCTTATGACGATTTAAAAACCTAAAAATAAAAAAGCGTTAAAAAACGCGAAACGATTGAATAATTTGGAAAGTTCTGTTGTTATCGTTATATTTTGTGACATTACGAGGATTTTTGACTTTTACTCCAAGGGTCGGTGGTGCGAGCCTAGGTGTGGATTACATTTTTTCTTTAACTTTATTTTTGTTTTATTCCGACGTTTACATTTATCAATTTAAAGCATTTAATGACATACTTCAAAACATGCGAAAATCTGTGAACAAGTCCGTTTAAAAGTCAAATTTCAGTTATCCAAATACTATTCCACGACCTTCAGATTGAAAGGAATGTCGTATGTTGCATTTCAGGGTACTCATCCCATAAAAGGATAGCTCGAGGTTGTTTCTTTGATTCACTTTTATAATGGGCAAAGTTAGCGATTTCTAACGGGGATTTCGTTTATTAACGCAAAACGGATACAGTCATGTCGCTAATAACGGAACACTAACCACTTTTTGACCAATTTATTTTCTAAACAAACACCATTGAGTTCAACTCGAGTGTGAAAAGAAACATTTTTTTGACTGCTTTTTTTTCACAAGCTCTAAAATTGTATCAATCGAGCGCGGCTATATTATGAGAAATTAGCTTAAATTTTTGCAGGCATTCTCCCACATACCCAAACGTCTTCTCCAATAAGGAAACACGTGACACCATGGTTGTACACAAAGGTCAGAGGCTCTATTTAAACATTGTGTTATAGTGTAAATGGGTGAAAACAAAGATATAAACCCAAACGTCTTCTAAAATATGGAAACACGTGACATCATGGTTGTACACAAAGGTAAGGGGCTGTGTTAAAACATTGTGTTACACTGTGAATGGGTGAAAACAAAGATATAAACCGCCATAAACCGCATCTTATTTGTCGGAAGTTGAGCTCAACATATAATGAAATTGTATAACAAAGACCCATTATGTAGTACTATTTGACTTCTATCGCATTAAAGGGATTTGTTCACAGATTTTGGCATGTTTTGAAGTTTTTATTTAAATGCTTTAAATTGATAAATATAAACATCAGAACTAAAGAGCTACACTATAAAAGCAATAATGAAAGTAAAAAAGAGAAAACAAAGTTAACCACACCAGGGCTCGAACCACTGACCCATGGAGTAAAGGCCAAGCCCCGCAACCATTCAGCCAACCGTCTTCACGTATGTATGTATGTATGTAATTCAGTGTTTATGTTCGGGTCGTCGTTGAGTCTTTACGACTACATAATGTGCGGACCTGACCATCCGTCTTCACATGGGTTGCAATTTATGCTATACCTTGTATAACTATCCACGTGTTGTTACAAAATATAACGATAACACAAGAAATCGATATTTTTAGATCGTTTCACGTCTGAGACGCTGTATAATTTTAACAATTTCTAACGATGATTTTTCGTAAAAGAAAGTGTATTTTCCGTATAAGTCTGCGGCATTAGAGTTATTTCGCACACTGATGTACAGTGTTCATTTATGTCTTGAATCTGTGACAAAAAGTTGAAAAAAAACTCATTTTGATAAAATGTGTACAAGTCCTTTTAAATACTCATGTCACTTTATAAATTATTTCTTTCTTTGTTCAACTGTATGCTGTGGTGACATTCGGAGCAGGAAAATATAACGCAACAGCTACGTCGACAGTTCAAAACGACGCTGAGACAACCCCTGGAAATGTACACATTGTTGCACCGCTTTGATTGCTCGATTCTGTCATTCAAGCGTTTAGGGATACAGATCATTGTTGAACAATTATTGTATTCTTTTTAAAACTAAGAGTACAGGTTGACACAACAACAACTTTTTTTTATTAGAAGGTTGTTGGATTTTTTTTAATTATGAACCATTATTTTGTTTCGTTATTGGGGAATTAGTTACCGAAATCCCCATGTTTTTGCATGAAACATGATCTAATGCATATTTAATATTGCTATTATGACACATGTCAATTTTATAATGGAAAATTAGGTCATGTTCTGAATTAAATTTATGTCCTGAAACGGTGATTTCGGTAATTCTATACGCTGACGCTGCAACTAGCCCACCCGGGATTCGATGATAAATTTTTAAAAACATGAATTATATATTTGAATGTTATATTTTACTTACTTAGCGGGTTAAAATAGCCAGAAATATCAAATTATCGAACTATAATTCAGTATAAATGTGGAATTATGCCAATACATGTATTTACTAACATATCTATTATATTGTTTAAAAAATAAAATAAATTTTTACGCATTACAGCTGGGTCATTCAGGCTTCAAAAGCGTATTAGAGACTTAATCCCTTTTAAAGAGCATTTCAACCGTGAGCGAATAAGTGTTATTAGCGAATAATGATCATAGAAAGCATTTGTTGCATGGATGTCTTGACTTTAAAGTAACATACATGTGGCATGTTAGTTTTTGTTTGGTTTCGAATTATTTATTTTCTAAAAGTACATTCGATATTTCCTTTATAATAATTGGAAAAGTGCACAATATTCAAAATGTGAGGGTAATAAAGTCATATGTCTAACAAACTTTGATAGTATATTGTGCCATTTTTTTTCCTGTAATATTTGATTACAGTCAGTAGATCTTTCATAAACATATTGTTCATATAGATAATTTTTTTATCATCTCTCGCTGATTATGTAACATTTATATAATTAGTAACAAGCATAGCTTATTATGATATTAACATCATCGTATGTATGACTTTCTATTTTATAACCGACGGTAATATTACGAAAGGAAATAAGAAAAAAACAAAATCCTATTTTCTGGAAAAGTATATGTACAATGTACCAGAATGGACGTACGTAAGGACAGTCTAATAGTAGGTGTTCGATTGTTTCTAATTTGGATACAACGAGTATTTTTTCTATTACGTATAAGTTAACCAATGATCTAAGGATAAAAGTACACCGCTTGCTTCCCAGCAAACAAAAGACGTCTTTTTATGGTTGTTAAGACGTTGCTCTGCGACGTCTTTGTGACGTCTTATTTTGAAAGGTTTTTTGACGTCTTTCCGTATCATGAAAAAGACGTCTTTTGCGACGTCTTTATTGTGTCTTTTTTTGGTTGTTTTTTAAAGGTTTTTTGACGTCTTTTCGAGACGTGAAAAAGACGTCTTTTGCGACGTCTTTATTATGTCTTTTTTTGGTTGTTTTTGAAAGGTTTTTTGACGTCTTTTCGTGACGCGAAAAAGACGTCTTTTTGCGACGTCTTTATCACGTCTTATTTTGAAAGGTTTTTTGACGTCTTTCCGTATCGTGAAAAAGACGTCTTTTGCGACGTCTTTATTANGGCGGCTCCTGGCCTCGGTCGCGACGAGCACGCTCCAGCTGCTGACCGAGTACTAACTTCGACTCCTCAAGACACCGTTTATATACGCTAGAAAGTCACGTGACCATAAAACAACATTAACTAATCCGTGCTAAACTATTATCTATAAAACAGTAGCCTAACGGGGGTGTCAGCCTCTGCCTTACATGCAGAATTTTATCAATACAGATGATTATATTATTCTTTAGGGGAAACTTATTTATTTTCGTTATTAATGACAATATCAGACCAAAACGACGTTAAATACTGAGAGGAAATATCTTACACGTTGAAAATATAGATAGATGAAAACTGCTGAATATATGTTTCTGGTTTCCGGAAGTTCTAAATGTAAATAACACAAAGGTTACATGCAAGTAAGTTTATTACAATAACGACACATCGTTACAAAAACACATACCAGACTTCATATATTCGGAAAAGACAAGAACAAAAAAATGAAAAATTTGGAGCTACGAGGTTTTAGAAGGACAGCGACGATAATATATTATACATTACACTGAGATTTTCTTCTCATATATTATATCCGAATCTTTATACATTTATTTTTTATAATGGTTACTTTAAAAAAAATGTTGATAATTTAATGATTTGTTTCAAAGATTCCCAAGAGATACGCAACATGCATGAACACATTTCGTTATTCTAATGTTTTTTTTTAAAGAGACACCATGATCTGTCAATTAACACATGCGTTACAAAAGTACACAATCAATGATATTTCAGTATTTGTGTTAAATATTTAACAATAGATTACCAGTGGAGACTCGGTACGAGAAATCATATCATTATATTACAGTGTGAGAGACATGATACAAAAACGCATGGGCCACTATATTATACAAAGTCAATATTACAAGAGAGACGCAATGCATATATGCACACTCATATGATAGTTACATATTACAATCGTTTGTCTCATAGATGTCAGTAGGGACGCAATATACAAGAACAAATAGCATTTTTACATAATATATCAATAGAGACAAAATACAAATAAACAATTATGACTATAACAGTTTTCTCTGTCGTTTCAAACGGAAAACACATTTACAAAACATTCGATGAATATGTTTCTCGAAATACATCTAGAGGGCATATTAAAGAGACAAAAATGTCATACACACAGGCATGTGATTATGATTAAAATGCTTTTCTAACTTGTCATAGAGGCTGAATACACATTAACGTATGATAATACTAATATTGTGCCTTGCACTATCAAAAGAGGCATTGTGTGTCTTTAACAAATTATGTATAATTTATGTCGTGTTCTGAGATATGGGCAAAATGCTTGTGCGTAAAGTGTCATCCAGATTAGCCTGTGCAGTCTGCACAGGCTAATCCGGGACGACACTTTCCGCTTAAACTGGATTTTCGCTAAGAAGAGACTTCATTTAAACGAAAAATTACATAAAAGCGGAAATTGTCGTCCCTGATTAGCCTGTGCGGACTGCACTGGCTAATCTGGGATGACAATTTACACACAAGCATTATGCCCAGTTTTCTCAGAACACGACACATTTACATATCTGAACACAATTAATCAAAATGCAAACTTAAGACAAACATAGGTTGTGATAAACAATTAAGTGCATGCTCCCAAAATGGTGTTTGTAAAAAATTCAAACAGGTACAATTACCAAAAGGCAACGTTAATTGTAAATGTTAAAGAGTGCTCTAAAGGAGAATCTGAGATATTCCATGGGGCAATTGAATATCCAAATAGAATTACAAATGAAATGTCAAGAGTTTTTATTTAAAACTAAGTATTTATATTGTACATACATTAAAGGGAATGTAAACCACGAATGACGAAAAAATAAAAGTTCTAAAATACCGTTTTTTTTAACAATTATTAGTTTATGTTGATTAAAATATCAGGACTGGTATATAACATTACTTGAAAAAAGTTCATATTTGCAGTATATTCGGCAATAAAATTTCGCGATGTGAAATCGAAAGTACATTGCGAAAAAAGGTGACATAATGATATACACACCATAAATAACGTAAGTAGATTGATCATTTTATATATAAAATATATAAAATTCAATACGCATTCACAATTTGCATTCCTGGGTTTACCACCTGACGATGATGATCAATCGACTTGTGTTCTTTATAATTAACTGTTTTTTTAGTTACTTGGTATACATACCCAGTAAAAATAAATAAATACAAAAATAAAGTAAAAATAAAAAAATAAAAAAATTCAAGTAATGTTATATACCAGTGGTGATATTTTAATCAATATAAACTAATAATTGTAAAAAAAAAATACATTATTTTAGAACTTTTCTTTTTTCATAATTCGTGGTTTACAGTCCCTTTAACTATACATACTGGTCAAGTGTTAAACACAAAAGGGCAATGACAAATCACTATGGCAAGATTGGTGGTCCTTGACCAGCTACTGAGCAGTCCCACTCCGCCTTTTCTGTCAGGCGCGTAAAATCTTTGAAAGGGCATCCTCCAGGTCTTTTTCTGTATGGCTTATAATTGGCTTACACTACCTGTGCAGAATATAAAAAATAACAATCACACAAAGGACTATCATATAGAACAATTTTGGCTGCAAACTTGATACATTGTAATGCAAGTGCTTCATTATACATCGAGACAGCAGCACTTTGACACATAACTGTTGTAGTGCATATAAAATCTGATATAGGCTAGGTAAGCCCTGCATGGTCAGATACTGTTCTGTTGGATAATTGCCTGTAGTAAACCAAATACCGTATTCATCCCATCTAACGCCCATGCTCCTATATAACCGCCCCACATGTTTTCAGAATGCAAATGAATAAGTGCCCGTTCTAAAAAGCAATCGTACAACATTTCTTCGCAACCAATGTTTTCAATCTATCTATGAGGTCAGCCGGGCCGGAAAATATCGTTTTACACAGAATCTCTAATCCACCTGCTTTGTCACAGTGTCTATATTTATTCGTCACACTACACTTAAGAATACCTATGTGCTTTAAAAAAAATGCAACAATTTTGCTAATTTCTTTTGGAACGTATCCCACAATGTATCCTTCTTTTAATACAGAAATCGCGTATTTGTCACACGGATTATCTATTTCACGCTTTGTTTGTAATTCCTCTCCGCAATTAGGAGTCTAGATATTTCTATACACGTGATATCCTCAAATAGCAGACATATATTCAAATGCTGACATTTTTAGTGTTGACCTTGCTGAACTGTTAACATTCCTAACTCACGTGCACTGTTGATTACGTCATGAACTTGATGATAAACGCCATGATCATTAGAGTTGGAGGTAGACGCTACGGATGAATTGTTTTACTAGTCTTATGCTTCAATTTAGTACCCTTCTAAGCCCCCCCCCTCCCATTTTTTCCGAATTTTATTAGAGCTTGATGGGACGAATACAGTATAGTAAGATTACTCCTACTTTTCTAAATTACCATTTGCCCCCCAAAAATACTTTTCCATATTTGATAAATAACAAGTATACAGATACAGTGATATATAACAAAAACTGTCTGCTGACAGAATGCTCCACTTTTATCAGTGTTTGATAATGTAGTGGAATTTATTAGTACATGTGTATTTGGGTTACCTGCTCATCTAAAATGAGTCCTCTGTGACATACATTTGACAAATATTAAATTTAGCGT
>VMBQ01007932.1:0-40014 GCA_007657795.1 Dreissena rostriformis
GGTCATCAGACGACTGTTTGGCACAATACAAAGGGAATATAAAAAAGTCAACTAAATATACCGTTCGTTATAAGCATTATTTATATTTTGAATTGAATATTTGTCGATATCCAACTAAAACATTTATCTCAATTAAGCGTGTTAAGACGAACCACAAGAAGTAACACAACAAGATAAATGTATGTTATACATTGCGCTTAAATCAGAGACACATTTTTAAAAAACTTAATAAAATCTGATAGTGAAGCTTAGCCAAATGTCGAATCATTTATAAAAGTTCGAGGGTCTCTCAACATTGTGCATTTGATCGAAAATTTCCGCTCTAAAACCGTCTACCGAAGGTCTGGCATCAATAGAGAAAAAAATTCATTCGAATGCGATTGCTCAATATAATAAACTATATTTTACGAAATATTCGTCGATTTTAAGCGTAATGGGGGCTTTAAGTTAATATTGTTATTGAAGTAACACTATTATAATTGTATACCGAAGAAAATGCAGGATTAATTTTGGCCAGTTTAATATAATCAAAGTGGTGTTTACCTGTATTCTTATTTGATGCACGTTTTTAATAGAAAAATAAACATGCTCGTATTAGGTAACGTCCTTTTTTATCCGCGATATAGAAAGTACTTTAGCACCTCCATTGGAATTATTCAGCTGTCAGATCGACACACCGTGGTAAAATAGCCGAGGGACTTTAGACCTCATAGAAATCATGATTCTTATGAATCCAATATTTAGAAAGTTAAAAACGTCTGTATTAAATTATGCATGTGACATTTTGAATTTATTGTGAACTTTTGTCATCCGTGATTTTCAATATTTCATGTTGATTGTTTATATGTCTTAGGCTGAAATAGAATTCGAGAATGCAATATTGTATTTCAAGAGATACAGGCATGTTATTCATGTCGTATTCGTATCCTTTCGTCGATAATTACATAGGAGTTTCATGTTCTAGAAGTATTCTGTATCGATTTGCGACTACATTCCGGTAATGAACATCTAATGCAACAGGTGGTCTTTTTAAATGAAAATAAGGGACGCATGTCGCAAAGTCGTGTCATGTTGCAAATCAACTTCGCTGTAATTATAGCCGGCTAGATTCATATTTAACAATCTATAAATAACGCATTTAATCACCATGAAATTATTAATTAAATAACAATTGAGATAAAAGGACTATAAAAAGTGTTTCTCCGCATTGTATGTGTTCGTAAGGTCGTGTAAAGCAAAAATATGACAAAATCTTGATGTTAGCCATTTCCATATATGTTGGGCAAGGAAGTTGCAAAATGAAACAACACAGCGTTACATTGAAACTGAATTATTAAGTAATGTTTTGTTAGTGTAACTTGATATGTCTGTAATCGACAAAACTTTTGAAAACTAGTTTTTATTTTTGACAGAGTATCGCGCCATTTGCGGGAGCCGTATTGAGCGGTTTGAATAATATAACACGAGGATTCTCTGAGGCTTTAACTTATTGCTGTAATAAAAGACAGACACTGTATTGATTGGCTGGTCTGCGAGTAATCGTGTGCCAAAACAATTCAACGTCTGCGCCTAGACTTATAGTCGCTTCATTATATTGACGACTTTTTGTGTCGAATTAGACTCATATTACTGTTTACAAGTAGTCTCTATTAACTCGTTTTTTTTTATAAACATTAATGTAAATCATTAATTATCAAACCTTAGTTGGTTAAAGAAAATATACTTGGAAAGCATGAGGTGCATTTTGTGAATTTGCATGATGATATATTGAAGCGAGTGCATTTATATATGATCTACGATAAACGATCAATTATTTTGCACAGAAAATACATTCACGTACAAAATTCATGTTCACTGGAAATCCCTACTATTATTTGCAGAATTGTTCACGCGACACATATACATACTTTTTGGTGAAACAACAATTACGAATAAACGTGTAAATATCGGCTTAAAGATGGTCGTAATGAATGCCATGTACGTAAACCATATTTGATTAATTAATTATAAAAAGTTTATGTATTTTATTGAACATAACTCGCTCATATGCATGCATTGGTTACAGATTGAGAAATAAAATGACGACATTAAACGTGATTGCGTGTAATAAAATCCGGGCTACACTAATGGGGCAATGAATACAATGCACCGTCGGTTTAAAACGGTTTGAAGAATGTCGACCTTCAAATACAACACAACAAAACATATCTTAAATCGAATATTCGATTTATTTTATATATAACACTGTTAAGAAAACTATTAAGTTAATCGGTGCACTTTGTACCGGAATAAATCCTTTACGTCGGCATAGAATTTCATACATTGAATACTCATTACAAATCAGCATTGGTCTAATATCCCGGTAATTGGACACAGTTAATTGTTGTCTGAGCTTAAACAGGCGCTTATATTATCTACTCTGGGGATTGAGATATCTGTTGATAAGAATATATTTGGATTTTTAATGAACAAATAATCCATGTGCATACTATCGATTGAATTCCCCGGTACGAAGACAACCAAACCAAGACCAATACTTTGCGCTGCTATAATTGACATTGTTGAGAACAAACGCCAATATTATATTTTCTATGCATGCAGTCTGGCGTCAGAGGCCGTACAGTGAATATATCGATATATTTAATGAAACCAGTATACAAACAGTCTTGGGCGAAGCGGAGAATAACATATCAGTTAATATAATAACCAATAGGGTTGTTATGGTGTTCTTGAATATCTATGTAACAGCGAAACAACCGCAAATTTAACTATTGAGATAAAAGAAATCTTTGTTTTTGTGTTGTTTTTTTTACCTAAATCGAAGCCTTGAATTTGTTGTGGTATAAATACACTTATATCAAAACAATTTGACTCATTAAGTCTGTTTGCACGTAACGTTTTGTTAAGTAAAAGGGCTATCTTACATATTACATTTGCATGAAAAGTGTGATTATTTAAAAGTGGGATTTGTGAATGATTGCAAAGAATTACATGAACATTTATTGTACAGGCCCCTGCGAAATGATATTCATGAAATCATGAATTTTTCATACTTTAAATAATTTTTCATGAACTCTTCTTCATTAATTCTTAACGTCACTTCATGAAGTTTTCTTCATGAAGTGAGGTTTTTCCAATTCATGTAGATGTCAAGAATATATCAAGGATTCCCAAAATTCAAGAATTATTCATAAAATGTTTTAAGAATAAATTAAAAATATTTTTTGAATTTAATATTCTTAAATCACCCATGAACTATTCATAAATTATTTTATGAATGTTTTATGAATATTTTTTAAATATAAGATTCTTAAACCACCCATGAATTATACATAAAATGTTTTAAGAATAAATGAAGAATATTTTTGGAATTTAGTATTCTTAAACCAACAATTAACTATTCATTAATTATTTTATGAATGTTTTATGAATATTTTTAGAATTTAAGATTCTTAAACCATCCATGAACTATTCATCAATAATTTTATGAATGTTTCAAGTCATTGAGCAGATCAGGTATTTTTGTCAGAATTAAGGAAACAATTGCGCCATAACTCGGAAAAAAATATTATCGTACAAGACCACAAATCAAACTTGACCCTTCATTTCATAACTATATACATCCCATGCGAAACAATGACCATGGTCACCATGGTTTTTTATGGTTGACCATGGTATTTGATTGTCAGCCATCAAAAACCGTGGAGGAACATGATCATGAACATGGTTGGTCATGGTCACAAAAAACATGGACCATGGTCGGCAATGGTTACCATGGTTAACTATGGTCGGCAATGGTGACAAAAGACAGACCATAGTTGGCCATGTTAAATGAAAACATGGACCATGATCAGCAAAGATACTTTGATTTTCATTTTAGTGTTCCCATGGTGTTAAATGTTCATTTACATACTGTGTTCACATATGTTTCCCAATTTTTGCTACATTGTATCACTCTTTTGTCTGCTTTATGAATGTTTTTGTCATAGACAGAATCAGAAGCATAACCAATCATTTCATGTACATGTAATTCATTAACTGTTCGCCAACATGCCGATGAAGTGTCAGCAATTCTAATGATTTTATTACAATGTTGAATTTTATCTTTAAATTCTTTCAGTGATCAGACTTTTTGTCTGTAAATGACAAGACCAATTTAGAGGTTTCACTTCGTGAAAACTTTAAGAAGTAAATTTTCATAAAGTTTCAAGAATTATTAAATGTTCATAAAGTAACTATCTTAATATAAATGCGATCAATACATTTATTTTCCGTGCTGTATGTGATGTTTGAGTTTGTTTAGTGATCAGACTAAAATTTGTCTGTTGGCAAGGCTAAATGTAGAGGTTTCAATTAATGAAAACTTCAAGAATTAAATTTTCATGAAGTTTCAAGAATAATTATATTCATGAATTGTTCAACTTCACGAAGTAAATACTCCTGAACTAAACATGAGACATTAAAATATTGAACAAAAAATGCATGAACTCTTCATGAAGTAAAGTTTCATTAACAACTTAGCAAGAAATTCATTAATTCTTCATGAATATGAGATATGTACAGTTTCATGAATAAAACCTAAATGTTTATACTTCATGAATAATTCATGATTATTAGGTGTGTAAACTTCTTGAACTCTTCATGAATTCTTCATGTGCATTAAGGGTGCATGATATGATGAAGATTTAATGCATTTTCCACTTCATGAATAGTTCATGAACTCTGTTTTATGAACTTTTCATGAATATGTTTCATTTTGTCTTCACATGTTTCTCATGAAGTCTTCATGAAGTACCATCATGTATAGTTCATGAAGACAATGCGTATAGTTCATGAAGCATTCTTAGACATTTCGCAGGGGGAGCTTCTGCTGAGAAATTTCGATGCTAATATATGTCGATAAATAATTCTATATCAATTATAATGTTATGTAATTTAGCAACATTCTAGACATCTCATTTTTTTAAATGATCCGAATAATGGAAAAAGTGTTATCACTAATATGCCTAAAAGACACACAATTTCCCCCAGCACATGAGTGTCTTCGCCACAAACACTTTGTGATCTCCGCTATTCCCCGTGGGGCTGTTTGTTAAGGCAAAGAGCATAACAGACACGTTTAAAAACGATACCACGGACCAACGCGTAGATGATTATGAAAGGCTAACCAGAATAGAATTTGCTGTCTGAAAAGGAATTCACAATGTTACTGGTCAGAGTGATCATTTCTTAAGTTCAATATTCGCTCACTAAGCATGACGTTAAAACCCTGACGGTTCAAGCTTGCTTTCGTTTTTGAAAGCCATTGAAAACTATTGGCTTTCTGGAACTTAAGTATGACACGTTGGCTATACTGTTATTACGAATAGGCTATAATGATATTACGAATAATAATATATGGCTTAACACACCTTTTATACTGACGATTGAACACAGACTGCATACATTTTTATTAATTTACTACCTTTTAATGTGTATTATAGGCTGTTGCGACATGGTAATAAGTTTTTAACACACATTATCTAATTTTCATTTTGGTCATGGAGGAGAATTTACCTCACATGCATGATTCAATTTAACTCATTCATGTTAAAGTGCTTGTGGACATCGTTGATGTTGGTGGATGTAAATTTAGTAGAAAATAGCCTCTAGATTTATAAAAATAAATACAACCATAGGTTTTCCTGAAACTATTTATTGATAGTATATGTTTGTGCAAATATGCATGTGGCTATATGACACATGTATGCACACGATACATATCAAATCAAGTTGGTTCTTACCAAATTATCGTGAAATAGAGACAAGAATACCTGCAAATTAAGAGCTAAGTCCAGTAACAACCGGTGAACGTGTTAATTGCTTTAAAATACATGTAACCTGTCATACTAGTAATGGATCATTCAACTCCCGTCTTGTCAGATGTGGCTTTGCAATAGGCATGACGTTTTCTAAATTTGAGAAAATAAGGTAAGGTGGTTTAAGAGAGAAAGAACGAAATTTGTATACGCTCTACAAGTCATACACTCGGATGGAGGGAGGTCTATCGATCATATAATCGGATGGAGGTCCATCGATTTTCACCTTTGAAGTTATGAACATGTGTTCACCAGTATAACAGTAATACATTTTTTGTGTGTTTATTGTTCAACGTCGTACATTGCTTTTATTTTTAAAGCGTAGTTTTTAAGATCGTATTAAAAAAAAATTATTCGTGGTCATACAAAATATGTATTATGTATATGATCTCTAATGAAATGATAGTACGATCTTCAATTGATTTAAATTGTATTCACTTGAAATTGCGCGAATTTTGTTTGAGCGCCAAACGAGTCCGTGTATTTTGACGTTAGAAATATGACATTATTAATGGCACAAACGTATGACATACTAAAGTATTGGCACAAGAGTACTTAAGTTTCTGTATCGATGTCGCTCAACTATAACTGTATTTAATTATATTTGGTGTTTTCGATTGCTTAAATGAACGCTGTTTACATTCATCTCGAGATGAGCTACCTATTTGCATGAAATGCTTCCGGATTTATTTTTTTATTTCAATACCGTGGTGGTTTCTCCCTGTTGATACCAAACACAGATATATGCTATTGAACTCGACACTATATTCAACCTTAACACCAAATTATCTCAAGAAGATTTTTTATTTTCAAATTAAGTAATTTTATTCGACGAAATAATCATCAGCTGGTAATGTTTGTTTTACATATCCTCGTGCGAAATAATTGATTTTCATTTGCTAAGCCAGGTCAGATGCTGACCGTGTATTTTTCCATGTTTGGTATTTTCAATTCATGTAAGGTTAGTATTCTCTGAACAGCAATATGTCATACATTGTCGATGTTCTTCGAAAACCGAGTAAGTCAAATTTGTCGCAAACATATTTTCGATTTTAGTGAAACGGGGGCTTAATTTCGCATTTTGTGTGAAAACCCGAGATGTGATATCCAATAAGAAGCCAGTGTAATTGTTATGTGAAAAAATCATAGACAACCATTGTTGAAAACTATTGTTATTGCCAAAACTGCGTTGTGTTCATAATTGAACAATACACCTCGTGCAAATATTTTTCACTGAACACGAAATAAACGCATTTATAATAATTCATAATCCGCATGTATACTGCTCAAAGGAAAAAAATCTGGAAAATCATTACTTAAATTTTCCTGGATAACACGCATTTTCGTTACCTAAAAATGACACGCGTTTTTTCGAAGAACACGAACGTATATATGTGCACCAAAACAGAAAACAATAAAAAGTCTTACATTGGTTGTATTAAAGAATAAAAAGTAACAGAGTTATAAGTATACACGCTACATTCATCTTAATTGCCACCGATATATTTAATTGCTAAATAAAAAACAAACTGTGTTCACAATTACTTAAGTTTGTTAGCTTTGTAATGAGGCACAGAATACTTTATATGTCTAACTGATATTAACATTAGGCCTTGCAACAGTATTACANTACTTCTAAACAAATACATATATATATACATAATATGTACAATAAATAAAAAAAATATAGCAATTTTGTGAGATGTGAGCATGAATGTACAAGAACAAAGTTTTATTACATACATACAATCAATCAAAAGACAAAAATAAACTTTATTCATAACAATTTCGAGATCTACTCACAATGTTTAAGAACAAATAGGTATTATATACAAGCAAGCAAACAAACAGATATATACATATTCACTCAATCGTTCACACTAGCAAACAAACAAACACACGTACACATTTACACAGGTCCATACAGTCTGCAACACTCGTTCAGAAGCTCACTCGTACTGATCTCTTTCTTCCCGTATCGGTCCCAAGCCGCGCACAATATCGCCCTTGGGTGGCACGGGTTTGCTTACTCTGATGACGCTTTAATTTCTTTTCCTTGATGAGCTTGCACTGCATAGGAACCTCTTTAGCCTCGTCAAACAGCAGGGTGATTAGAAGGTAGAACGACAGATTTCCTTTCTTCGCCCTACGGTTAAGGCGGTTGTGCCAACCCTCTACATCGTTTTTCGTCCTCACTGATCTTCCGTACACTGACCAGTTGTCAACCGCTCATACATTGTTCGTCAGCCAGGTGTTCTCAACATAGGCGAAGAAGGGGGCCAGTTGTTCGCTTCGGCCTTTTTCCTTGATCCTAGCGAACGCGGGACGGATGTCGGCTGGTGGCAGAAGAGGGAGCGCGAAGGTCTTCCGTAGCAACTTATGAACTTGATCCCAACTCTCATAGGCTGTCCTGAGCCAATCTCCTGGCACTTTCGCCACAATGCCTGGCCGAAGTGGAAGGCACAGCCCTTGATTTCGGGATCCGTGAATACTTGTCGCAAAGCCTGCCAGAGACCGGCCTCAAAATCAACAACGAACGTTGTTACTTTAGGTTCACTGCGAAGAGTGTTCACTTTCTGCAACACCTGAAAAGATTAATAAACAAACAGTAATAACTGAAAATAAACCATACTGAAAATAGTATTAGTTATCAAATATGTGACGCGCGTTAACTTTCTGCAACACCATGATGATGATAATAATAATAATACTATCAGTACTAACTGAAAATAAACCTGAAAATAGCATTAGTTATCAAATATGTTACGCGAGTTAACTTTCTGCAACACCTGAAAAGATGATAATAATAATAATAATAATAATAGCAATAATAACTGAAAATAAACCATACTGAAAAAAGCATTAGTTATCAGATATGTGTTAAATATTTACCTTTTTATAATCCCTTCGCTATATATTGTCTTCAATAATAACGATTGTCACACTTTACCTTTAATTAGTAATTAAAGACGTGTTCGCTCTATTAGTGTTAATTATCAATAAGTATAATTGATAACTTCAATCAATATGTGTCATAAATAGGGAGTACCCGAGTTGCAAACATAAGCCGATTTTGTGTACAATAATAACGATTGTCACACTTTACCTTAAATCGGTAATTACAGGCGTGTTAATCAATTAGTGTATATTATCACTTACTGTTATAGATAACATCAAACAGTAGGTGTCATAAGTAGGGCGTACCCGAGATGCAAACCTACGAGTCATGAATGAACAGAATAGAACGCTAGTGTAACGCCCATATTGGCATATTAAAGTAAACGTTTGACTGCTAAACTTTAATAGCATTTTATAAATATGAAGATAAAATATAAATATTAAAGATACATCGATAGAATAGATAGATATTTGTATTTTTCAGTTAAGATATACACATGTATTTTATTTTATTTATATATGTATGTGATGTAAGAAATTTTAATTACCGTTTCACCACGCGGCATTTATTATTTTGCATTAGTATTTAATCTATTTGATTAAAATAGATTTTATACATCAAAGTGCATGCACAATTAAAATGAGTTTCAAATCTGATAATATGAAATAATTTTATTGAAATAATTATGAACACAAACGTTTCATTTACCGTTTTTTATTTGGTAAATAGTATCATAGTATGCACAGCATACTAAGTATTGTAGTATTTCATGTATTAAAATAATAAATAATTATGAACACAAACTTTTCATTAACCTTTTTTTATTTGGTGAATAGTATCATAGTATGCACAGCATAATAAGTATTGTAATATTTCATGTATTAAAATAATAAATATTTATGAACACAAACTTTCATTAACCGTTTTTTATTTGGTAAACAGTATCATAGTATGCACAGCATACTAAGTATTGTAGTATTTCATGTATTAAAATATTCTCCATGACATAAAAACATGTGGGCCGTATGGTCCGCGAATCTGGGCCGTATGGTCCGCAAATCTGGGCCGTATAGTCTGGGCCGTATAGTCCATGGTCCGTATGGTCCGTATACCGGGCACAAGCGCCTAAATTGCTTTGGACAGGTGGCTGATCTTATCAGTATCAAAAGTCAAGGCCAATGTTAACGACAATATTAGCAATTGATAAAAAGGCACTAATTGGAAAAGGAATGGTGGTGGACAACAAAAGGTCCAAGGGCAGCACCATGCTGATTAGCCCAGAATGAATTGATAGGAATTTAGAATTAAATCCCTTGTTGTATTCAACTACTGGGAACTGACTTTTTCTTAAGGTTCATTAGTATCCTAAAACTTAGGTAAAGTTCCGAGCCAAATTTTGAAAATCCTTTTTCTATTTTTAGACACGTCAAATCAAAATGTATTTTCAACAACGTATTCATAAGCGTTTATTACCCTACCTGCGTCCGAATGAGTATTATCCGAATTATACACAGATTGGGAATTCTGAATAATTAACATATTCGAGAAAGAGATCAAATTGAAGCTTGTCAACAAGTAACAACCATACCGTGTGTGAAGCCTGTATTTCAGCTTTAAGTTTTTCTTCCAGTTGTTGCGGAGTAATCGGCATCTTTAGTTAGTTAGTAAATATGCTCTTGTCAGTCCTTCTAAAATCCGTATATGACTCATATCCGCGGATATGAACAAAAAGACCTGTCAATTATACCAGAAAGGGGACAGTTTAGATAGATAGATAGACCGAATATGCATGCATACAGGCAATGTTGATCCTTTTTTTCTGCAATGTTTTGATCGGTAAATTAATGTTTTTTTCTTGTGTTTTTCTCAACCAGAAAGAAATAATAAAACATGTAATATGAAATTCAACATTTGGCTCTTACAAGAGGTGGCATCCCCGTGGCAAGAGCTGGGCAACATATATTCATTATGTAGGCAAACTACCTCATGTATATATATTGAGAAATTGAGTGTTTTTCGGTGGTCTTAAATACTATTGCGCTTTATATTTAAACTGAAATCATTTTTAATAAATCATGTCTACAATATTTTACAAGAACCTTTTTTAAATAGCATTTAACTTAATTGAAGATCTAACATTGATTCCGTCGTAAATCATTATTTATTATTACTATTATGTTATTTAAATAAAAGCACCAATTATTAAAAAAAAATAGTATTGAGTTATTTAAATCGTAAATTCACCTACAATTTCCTAAAAGAAATCGTTTTTCAGAGGTAGCTCATTCATGCCCCTTATTTCTTTACCGTAGGCATAGCATTAATTACTCAACTCAAAATTAATCCACAGTTGGCAAATAAATGCCCCTGATGTTATTATAAGCCAATAAAAGGTGTCACTAACACCTCGTTGTAGGAATACCACCTCTATAAAAACCAATTTACCGAAACCTCCCCGGCATTTACTAGGCATTTACTATATAAATCCAATTTACCGAACTTGTCATTTACCGAAACCTCCAGCACCCAATTATTGTATAATGAAAAATACACAACGTATGTCAATTAAATCTGTTAACATTATCTAAAAAAGAGAAGATCACAAGACAGTGGTGTTTTTGCCGGTCGGTCGAGGATCCATATGAATTAATCTGACCGTTAAGTCGATTATAACAGTATTCCTTTTTTAAGTGTATTTTTATTCAAAGAACGATTTAAAAAAAGTTATAGGGACATTTTCAAAAAGTCTGTATCTGTAAACATTTAGTACTTAATGTTATATCCGCCGATATAAGTCGTACACTGTATTTAGTCGGACCCTTAATTTGCAGTCTCCTGAATGACATAACATAATTAGACGTTCGCTGTATTGTAAAGATCCTCCGAAGAATTGCCACTTTTTCGGCCGATGGGAAGGGGGGGAGGTTGGACAAAGTACTTGTTACGGCTTAGGTGAATAGGGTTCATTGGGTACTGCCACTTGTGCGATAAAACTGGACATTATAAGGACTTCAAACGCTCAATGCAGACAAGGTATCCTAAAATGCTGCCACTTATTATGTAGACTCTGGCAAACTATGACTTAGAACGCATTATATAGACCAGGTTCCCAAGGGTGCTGGCATTGTTTTGTAGAATTTGATAGAACACAGACTCATAATGATTTATTATGTACTCGAAACACTGAAGAAAGGAACATTTGAGACGACTGAATGTCATTTATTATAAAATTAAATATAAAAAGTACATGCTTACTTTTTAGTGAATAAACATATATCTTTTGTATCACTTTCTCATCTGTATCTATAATTAATCGTACTCTACCAAAGCTGTTAGCAGTATTATGCGTTACTTCGAACATATCATATCCTCATGAAGATTGTTAACATAAATTCAAAATGCAGTGGTCCGAGAAAAAGATGTTTACTTCAATAGAAACAAAGTTGCTTAAAAGATTAGCATTACATAAAAATAATTAACTACACTACTACCCTGTCAATTAATAAATGTGACATAACCAATATCTGCATCCTGCTCACATCGACCATTTAGGTTGTTATTCCTATATCTTTAAAGATTTTTTTTTAAATGTGCAATATATCTGACAAGGCTGCTTTTTAAACTCAAGAAAATTTGACCTCTCTCCAACACGTGCATTAAAATCCCCACAAATCAAGACATTGCATTCTGTATCATATTTATGTTTGAAACGTATGATATCGATTTTTAAAATACTAAACATATTTTTTGAGCTACCCTTGTTGAGTGCCGTTTACACAGCTGACACTTTTTACATGTTCAGTTTCTGTGTTAATTGAAAGACGTCTTTTTATTTATCTTGACACTTACAGTTTGGAATTTAGTAATGTGTTCATTTCACGTCTGTCAAAAGCTTCATCGCAGTTACATCCTAGACTGCTTTTTTTACTCGCATGGTCCACGTAGTCTATGATGGTCTCTTCTGAGCACATACTTTTTTTTTCATTTTTTTTAATTAAGTATAAGACAAACAATGTATACATAAAAAATTATATATGATCACAAAACAAAGTGATACCATTTGACAGCAATAATGTTCAAACATGTTATATAAGGTATGCTAATATATATTTTTTGACCTTGTGGTTCCTTATAGATAAAAAAAAATGTAAATGTATTTGTTTTGGTTGATTGAGATAGGTGTTTAAAAAAACGGAGAAAAGAATATTTATTTATAAATAAGATGATATTTGCATAAGGTGGGTAGAAAGTAGAACTTGACTTGTTTATGAAAGTTTAATGTGTTTCCATTTATGTTCAAATATGTNATTTTTTTTTTTTTTAGATTTTTGTAATTTAGGCAATATGTTTTTTAGAACTGTTTCATTTTCATTGTTTGTAAAAGTTATTCATAATGTTGTTGCTTCATCTGATGTCCAATTGAATTTAATTTCTTTTTTTTAGATGAATATTACTTTGTTTAAATTTAACTACTCGTAGCACAGTGCATTTACTTTTGTTTAGTTTAAGACCCGATGCCATTCTAAAAAGGGTTAGCGATTCTGTAAGATTACTGAATGAGTCAATACTGTCATTTAAAAAATAAGTTGCATCGTCAGCAGATAGGGACTGCTGAGCACATACTGGACATATTGTTTTCACAAGCCGAATTGTGGAAAAAAATAGGCACTACCTTTCACCATTAAGGGGCAACTGTCTTAATCAAATTTGCCGTCAATACACAACCTTAATGGATATCTGATCTGTACTTTTCCCTTATTTGCCATATCTGTTCAATCAATTTGAGCTATAGAGTTCTGATTAAGTCTTTGACATCTCCTTAGGAAATTGTCTATCTGCATGTATACCAAACACGGGACCTTTTAGTATGTATGCCTTTCCCATTACACCGTAATTGCTTTAAGTTTTCTGATACTTAATTGTGTTCGTGTCCAAAAATGTAGATACTTAAAAGTGTCCAAAAATGAATAAAACATTGAAAATATACCTAATGCATTGTATGTTCCTACATATTCATGCATGACGTCACCTATGAATGATCGTAAGTGCTTGCCAATATACCACGCCGTTTAGTATTTCATGTCAAAGGGTATAGTTGCAACGAATACAATCTTTATAGTAGATTCGAGTGTGTTTCACAGTAAGATAATCCCAAAGATATTTCAAAGTTATACTTCGACTACAAAGTACAATGTTAAGCATTTGATATACTGTAGTATGAATTTTGAGTTTCCAATCAAATAAACTTGTGCAAATTATTATTTCTTTGTTTTGAACACAAAACATATGGCGTATAAAAGTGCAGCCGATTTGTCGCTTTTGAGCAGAAACATATTGCTTTAGATACCGTGGTTAAATTGTGAATTGATCCCTGTGAACACAACACAAAATTTCATAAGCAATCAGAATAAGAGGTTGACATTGATTGCTTTGTGATTTACTCCATACGTCTCATACGTATATGAAGCTCTTCATTATGTTGACCTTTTTTTTTTCTGAAAGATATTGAAATACTGTTGCTTATTACAAATTAAGATTTGGGTCTAGTTCTCATATTCGCAAATTTGTAAAGGACAGGTTGTTTACACCGTTTGTCATATTTTAAAAGTATAGAGTACACATAATTGGCAATTTATGGATAACTATTTTTACAAATAATAAATGTAGTCCAATCAACTGATAACAGGCATGTTAAGCGGTTCTCATAGCTTCCGTGGTCCGTTCGCTCCCCTTGTAAATGAGTTTGAAGGCAAGGGAGCTAGCTGCTATCTCTAAAGCGATACACGTTTTTAATTTGCGGTACTAAATACTCTGGCTTTCGCCGTTGTGTATCATGGGATTTGTCCAATGTTTATTATTTAAATTTCTTTACGACATAAAAGCCGTTTCTCTGTGCTTTATACAATGTATAAATAACATTACCAACTCAATGCGAGTCACAATGCGCCTTTGAGTTATCTACAAATACTTAAACTCAATACGTAAACATATATTGTGTGCATGTATTATGTAAAACACGAATAATATATAGATATAATTTTTATTCTGAAACACCCATTCTGAATACATTTTACAACTTTGCTTCAAGAATTATTGCGAAAGCGATACAATTGAACAGAAATATAAGCTAAACAGTTGATAGTGGTAGCTATTCTTTCAATAGCATTATCATCTAGGAATAGAGCAAAGTATTCACACGTTAAAGCTGAAAATCGTTGTCAGACTATGGCGTAGACTAAGATGCAATGAGCATTATTCATTATTAAGTTAACATTTTACAAAGGCAATAGCAACTCCTATGATTTAATGGTAATGTGTATTGATTGTTTAACATCACTTATATGAAATGTTTATATTACGACATTAACATAAAAGCTAAACAAAAGCACACTGATAGCAATACGCACATGCATTCATACTAAAACTAAAATAACTTATATACACTTTTTAAACAAATTTGAAACTATGCACGCGTAATGAAAGCCACAATCCAAAACATATAATGCATTTTTTTTGGTTCTCACTTTTAATTTCCGTTATTAATTTAATAAAGGTTTGGTAAAAACTGTACTATTTGTGAGAAATGCGTTTAAATGTATATATTTTTTATTGTAAACGCTCGGTAATAGTTAAATATACAAGATCAGTGTACATGTCGATTTACATAAAAAGCCTAACCAGCTAACGATTATGTACGAAAATGTTACCAAAACTTGTTATTTTTGCCAATTTTAATGGTTTCTTTTGTCGTAGTTTGGTTCGGTAAGATGTCTATTGGCAACGATATATGCAAAGTCTTTTTCTGTAAACATATGAATGGAGTACTGCTTTTATAAAGTAAAATGCATTTCAAAACCTATAAAAGCATATATACATTGCATACGATATTTTTCACTATTATGTATAAATGATTAACACTAATCATTCCAGGTTGTAGTAAAATATCTTTTTGTCAACTTTTGTTCTCTGTTAATATGCTGTCAACACATACACAATCCCCCAATCAACAAAATACATCACCCTCTCGTATAAACATCAAATTTCACAGTATTAACGCTGGATTGGTCATTGTCGGCTCGGGTACTACTTAGATGTACCCTGGGTACTCTCAAGTACACTTACATGTACCCCGGATACGGTAAATATACAAAAACGTACCCGGGAGTTTTAACTTTAAATCGTTCGTTGTCAGCTTTTTATTTTTTAATTAATTATGTTCACATTTATGTCAATTTTCTGTTAAATGGCCNGGCGTTCTTCCATATTTATCGCTAGCATTCACATCAACGCTAACTGCAAGTCGAGCTGTGGTTCTGGCGTTTCCTTTGAATACAGCGGCATGCAATGGCGTGTATCCTTGCTTCTGTGGCATTGCTTTGTCAGCGTACGGTAATAACAGTTTAATCATTGGTTTGCAGTCATTCATTATGGCACAAAATAACGATGTTTGTCCAAAGAAATCCTTTACATTTGGATCAGCCTTTTCTCGGATGAGCATCGCCATCAAATCTTTGTCTTTCTTCCAAACTGCAACATGAAATAATGACATTCCTTTTATTTGTGATGCCTTGCCATACGACTTTATCCGTAATTGATCCTGCTTTCGTTGATGCTGCAGTAAAGCTTGAACCATTGGAGTGTGACCGCGAATCGCAGCTAGGAAGATTGGATAATGACCTCGGTGATCTTTGACTTCAACATTGGCGCCCTTCGAAAGAAGTAACTGCGCCAATGCTATATTGCCGACATCAGCAGCAATGTGCAACGGAGTTCTTTTGAACTTGCCCCCTTTTATATCAAGCGGAGCGCCGTGTTTCAATAGTTCCTGTACAATGTCAGTGTGTTTGTAAATAACGGCTTTATGCAAAGCTGTCAACCTTTTGTCATTTTGAACTCCAGAGTCAGCTCGATTTTCCAACATACACTTTACGGCATCAAGAAATCCCTTTCTGCTTGCTACGATAAGCGGATAATTTCCATTGATTGCATTTCCTCGGTCATTGATAGCTATGCCCGGGTACTGAAGTATTGTTTTCAAACAATTTTGGTCTGTACGACGTTTCTTGTGCATAGCCACATATATCGTGTCCCCAGACACCTTTGCACCTTTTGATAAAAGCAGTTTAATCATCTCGAGATCGCCCGAATGTGCTGCAAGTAGCAAAGGGTCAGTGTGATCTTTTTGAATGAAATTGTTTTCAATCAAGGCATTAGCCAAGACACTGATTTTACTGTACAGTGTATAGCCTGGGATGCACATTGTCATCTCGTTCATGCGTATACCGTAATCTAAGAAGTACCCAGTCATTTTCATGACTGGCGTCCTAAATATGCCTTGTTCCAAGCCATCATCTTTGATCACTGTCATAAATACTCCAACAAAATCCGGATTCGAGAACATTTGGTGTTTTAGAATTCCAAAATCCAGATCATGAAGCACTTCAATCGTGTTTGATCTTGGGCCTTTACGTTGCAGCAGTTGAAATTCGTGAGAGAAATCTTCTCGACCAGTGTTATTACAGTCTTTTCGCAGCATCATTTTTGCCGCTTTTCTGCAAAGATGACGGTAATTATCTTTGCCGACAATTACACGAAATTCCTCGTTTCCCTTCTCGTCTAAAGAAATCCTGTCCATAAAGAAATCTCGTGGACACAGTTGTATCGTTTCTACGATTTTGTGTCTTGGGTCTCCAAGAACAACACCAACCATGTCTCCAATAACATTATGACTGAACTTGTATTCTCCAAACTGGTCAAGAAATATCAAGACATCTTTCTGATGACTCTTTAAGGAAGAACTTATGTTTTCCAGGAATTTACGGTTAACATCGATGCCAAATATATTTGCCACGGACTTTATATGGTCTGATGTTTGTAACGGATTTCTTACGTGGTCGGCTTTTATTCGACCAGTTGTTTCTGCCCAGACAATGACAAGAGCTATAAATTTATGAAAAAGGTCGTCATCTTTTGCATTATACAACTGTTCAATATATGCTTTGAAGTGGGCCTCTGGGTTTTCAAAAAACCGTGATCCTAATTGTATCATTTTAACACTCTGAAGAAATAAATTGGCGCACTGTGGGAATCCAAATACAAAGTTGTCAGTCTTGTGAAATTCCAGATTTATCGTTCCCTTTGATTTCAAAACGCATTCGTCTATATCCACGTGGTTTCGCAAAAGCAGATCTCCAGTGTCTGTTCGTTTGATCCGCGAGACGAGAATGTCTTTCTTCTCTTTATCGGTTAAATCAACTGAAGCAAGATGAACGATGTTTCCTTCTTTGTCTTTAAATATTGAAGTGTTATTCAAGTCATCAAGAGCCTCTTCCTTAATATAATGTCTAGACGTTATAATAACATTCAGTCGCTTCGTCTTTGCAGCTCTCTCTATTTCAGGCAGATACGTTTTCCAGTCTGCAAGGTAAGTGGTATTCAAAGCTCCAGCTCCAAATATGTCATCTATAATGACTGTGTTGAACAGTTTGAGCGACCAGTCAACCTTTCTCCAATCGCTAGCATTTGCAAGTTTCAAGCAGTTTTCAGGTTCCGATCTTGCTAACGCTAGGTTCGCTGCCATTGTTGTTTTGCCTTCGCCAGGATGTCCCGTTAATACTGTCAGATTTTTGTCATTCAACATCTTGTCGGCCTGATGCCAAAACTTAGTCTTGACGTAATACTTCTCATCTTCTTGATATTCTTTGAGGAACCACATTGTGTTTTCTGTTAAAAAATGAATTCTAAAAATAATATAAAATATACAATTAATGTGCTAATTGATGAAATAATTGAACATGGAATAATAATAATCATAATAAAAACACTAGTAGTAATAATAATATTACTACTACTACTACTACTACTACTACTAATAATAACAATAATAATACTAATACTACTAAAAATACTAGTAATATTAAAATAATATAAATAATATAAATAATAATAATAATAATAATAATATAAGTTATGCTTGTAATAATAGTAAATTATTATGCATATTTTTTTAGTACCCAGTGTAATAACTACATATTATTTTAATAATTAAATACGAACCACGAAGACTTTTCATCTCTGGTGTAACAATTTCAAGTGTTTTTGTTTTGATGGTTTTGATAGTGTTCTGGATATCGTGCATTCCGCAGCTGGCCCCGAGGTCAACCATGGCCTGTAAACCGATAAAACATATTTCCGATTCAACTATGAAGGTGGAAAAAAAAATCCGATTGGTTTCAACAATAAACAGAAGTGACCTCACGACAATTTCCGCTTGCTACTAGTCATAGTCGTTTTAAATCTTTGATTGAATTGTTTGACAGTTGGACTGACAGGCGTATGAAAGTATGGCTCGCCTGGTACTGGTTTACTGCTGTGTTTTGTCATTGTCTTTTGCAAAACGTTGACAAACAAAAAAGATTATGTGTATTGCACAGAATAAACTGTTTACTGCTAATCATTTATGTTTTAGGTATCAGGTTGACTCGGTTGTAAATTAGATAATGTATCTAACGAAGTGCAGATGAGTTTCCATCGGTAACGGAAATACACTATGCGTTTCAAAGTTTTCCTTTATTTATTCAATCATGTTTAATCTCTTATTTTGTATTGAACATTTTTTTTTCGTATATAAAACTGCACGAATACAATCATGTTTAATAGTATTTCGTTACTTAATCAAAAGTGAAATTTGAACCTTTTCTAGAATATCCCAGCTGCTCTCAAATTCATGCTGCTCCATGTTCGCAACGTTTTTGTGCTGCATCTGAAACAATTAACGTTATCATTACACGTGTTCGCAACATAAGGCATACCTAAATGGCGTGTGTCAAGTATCTACATGTATTAATGTCCAAACACACAATTAAATCTGCTGCTCACACAACATACAATATATAAATAAAACTGTTCGAAGTAAAGAAAGCGCACACAGTGATGTCCTTACACATTTAAATATTAGTCCAAATGCATATGCATACACAGAAAAGTCCATCTCCTCAAGATGCATTAAGTTATATACACATGTATATATTTTACTATTGATTAATATACTTCATATCAATGAAAACACATAACAGTTTTATAAATTAAAATCTAAACACTTTATCTAAAAAATAACTGTTTCGAGCACAGAAATGTATGAATGTTTTAAAATGCAAATGTCTTAAACTGTAGTTTAGTCTAAGCGTACTTACTTTGTTTCTCAAGTTCCTGATACGCTGGATGTTGTGCTGATCTGCATTACCCTTAATTTTAGCATTATCTTTCTCGGTCCACACCTTGTCTTGTGGGTTTAAATTACAGATGTTTTGAAGAAGACACAGCAACAAAGTAATATCAAATTTTTCTGAATTAGGATTTGGGTTTAACAATTTATATTGTTCATTGGGTATAATACCATCTTTTTTCAGCTTATCTAGCTTTCCTTTTTCTCTTATGAGCGTTGTAATTAAATCAGCAGGTTTGATAATGGAGTCAAACTTAGCTCGCAGAACTTTTTGGGTTTCCATAATAAGCAGGTGGAGACGTAGGTAATAAGCCTCGTTTTGATTCCCGTCAAACGACGCCATTCTGAAAAATAACGAATACGTTAGTTTAAGTTTTATTTGTATATAGCCTACTGTTTTACAATACATTCGGTAACAATATTTTCACCGCATACAATCACAGAGTATAAAATAAATCTAAAATAATTACAATGTAGCAATATATTATTATCAGCTCTCGTTCGGTTGATCTCATCTGAAATATATTCTACACCTGTAAAGGATAACCAACTGTATTTTAAAAAAAAGGATTTTATTTCAAATGTTCAATCGAACAAATACATCTCGTATTTATAAAATCAATATTGAATACATAAAGGAGAACTATGTTTATGCATTTTTTAGAGTCGAATGACCCTCAACCAGACCAAATGGGAATTAAAAACATATCCAAACATCTGTTTCTGACAATCAGATAAAAGGTATTGCTATAAACTGTGGCATTGACTTAGTTTTGCAAGATTCTTTATAAAAACAAGTTCGTTTTTGTTGTAAACAAGAGATGTGCTTGTCAGAAACACAATGCCCCCTTCTGCGCCGCTTTGATTTTTTTTTACCTTTGACCATGAAGGATGACCTTGACCTTTCACCACTCAAAATGTGCAGCTCCATGAGATACACATGAATGCCAAATATCAAGTTGCTATGATCAATATTGCAAAAGTTATGACCAATTTTAGAAACCTAAACGCAAGTGTGACGGAATTTCAGAAGGACAGACATACAGACGGACAGTGCGATCACAA
The DNA here is from genome assembly GCA_007657795.1 of Dreissena rostriformis. NCBI lineage: Eukaryota > Metazoa > Mollusca > Bivalvia > Myida > Dreissenidae > Dreissena > Dreissena rostriformis. Next base: position 21,047 of record VMBQ01007932.1, read on the forward strand.
TATGCCACCCTACCGGGGGCATAAAAAACGTCAACACTATTTAATGTAAACACAACAGCAGTAAACGTTATTATTTTATGCTAGAACACGAAATATATCAACATATTTACCATATATATATGTGTACATTAGTATTGTGGCAAAATAATACTATTCAAGCATATTGAATTTAACTTAAGTCATATCTTTTCTTTAAATTGCTACTCCTCGGAAAGTCAACCGCACAATTTATTGCTTTAGTTTGAAAGACGTATTCCCGTTGCACCATATTTCAATTGTAAAGTAGGTTAAAAAACAATAGCTTTATTTTCAGTGCAGCCATTTTGACTGATATAATAAAGTTTAAATTGTTCATGCCGTTTTGATTCTAAATGGGGGTTAAATGGTTTTTATGTTTCCATGTCCATAGTTAAACAACATTTATTTTTATAAAACTGGAAATATAACGAAGTTGAACATTCTGTTTATTAGATTGATTAGATTGGGGGTTTGTGAGCGGGCGGGCGGTATCAAGTATGTGGTTTCGTGTCAATACCTTAGTTTGAATTGACCCATCTTTATGAAACTTAAGACATTGCAAGCTTGCATGAAAGCCTGACATGTGATTGTATTTGGAGCTACGAGTAGTTCGGTATTAGTTATTGTTACAAAGATTAGGACAATTATTTCAGCTCAATAACTTGAGTTTTAATGAAGGTATTGCTTTAAAAGTGTGTGTGTGTGTGTGTGTGTGTGTGTGTGTGTTTAGCTTATAAACAGATCTAGCTTATGGAAGCACAATTATTTAAATAAAAGAAAATAACATTAGTGAAATATCGCACACTTTGTTTCATGGCATTAATTTTGCACGTTTCTTTTATATTGAATATATACAGTTGCATTTGCATTTGACGTGATTTGACATGACCTTTTTATTTATTTAGATTTGGTTTTGACTAATCATATATCAATATAATACTTTATGTATAGTAAATTACATTCAATATATTTATAACTTGGTTTCTTATGTTAAAAATAATTTGAAATTCGTATTGGCTTCATATGAACTTAGAGGATGTGGACTGAATAAATGAGACATTGTCAGGTTTATTTGTTGTTAAAATATATCAGCAACTTATTGAATTTGTTAGACATTTCACTTGTGTCTTAAATCTTGGCAAAATATTAATTTATGCTACATAACTAGTCAAAGAGAAATGTTAATTAGCAGGCATTTACTTGTAACCAATACAGTAGCTTGGTCGTTGAAATGTGTGCGAAATAAAATTAGGATGACCATTAAGTAGTTAAATAGCACACATTATAACTTTTTTTAATGTTCAAACATTTGTTTTCATTTTATTACATATGAAGATCAGATCTTATATACTGATGTCAGAAAAGCTTATTTAAAACCGTGTTATTACATAAGACCAAATATTTTAAAGTTTATAGATTTATTGATCTCTCAAAATAGTAATATTGTTAAAAATTTAGCTATGTATTTTTATAAATCATGGGAAATAAGAAATACTTTAATACATATTATGATTAGTGTAGGTTGTTGGTATATATTTATGCACAGCTTCTCGCTGTACATTGTCTTTTCTAAAATACCCATTTTTTAATTATTTTTTTGGACAATCTACCGATCTTTATTTTTGATGTTTATAATTTGAATGACTTGTGACTTTGTTTTATGTATATTGTATTGACATGTCATGTATACTCATGGACTTATTGTCTACTGTATTATCAAACTAACTCTAAAACTCTATGAAGATCAGATCAGTAAAATGTGAAGTTCAACATGTAAGTCAACTAAGATAACTTCCGTATTCTTGTAGATACATTTATGTTTTTTTCTGGACGATTTTGATTTGTAATTGTTTCCAGCTCCTTATTGAAAAGTGGTCTCAAAATACTCAAACAAAAAAGACATATTTATAAAATAAATAATTTTGTTTTCACAAAAGTACCAGTAGTTTATTTTTACAGTTTTAAACAAACATGACTCCCACCATCTTTTATATATGTAAAATATATAACTTCATTTATATTTCTTTAAACTAAGGTCGTTTTACAGCCATTTAATGGTTGCCCATCAATTGCAACATGAAGGAAAGTGTTTTCTTTAAAAATAAACAAATACAATAAATTATATTGGCATGGGGCGCAACTAGTTGCAATAATCCAACTCCCAGCTATATTGACCCTCCGGGTCTGAGCTGTACGTACGTACTCAAAAAAGTTTAGAGCATTCAAGAATAACTAGGGGCGCAACGTTAATCCAGGAATAAAACACAGAAATTTTATAAAATCGTATTGTTTTGGTGAAAAAATCTCATGCACCAAAACTTTAATACCTTTTCTATTTTGATATGTTCAAAACAATCAATTTAAACAATGAAAACGAGTTGAAAACGGTTTTTACCGATACCAATAAAATGCCAAGTAACAGAGACAACTTTTCAGCAAGGCATTAAACATTGCAATACGCAGTTACCTCCCTTTTGGTTACACCCACTATTGTACACGTAACGATACAAGAGAACTTTAAGTAATTTGAGAAACGATTCGAGCAGTTTTCAAGCTGTACATGTATTTAAATAGAATGCTGGATGTGAGGCACTTATTGCCAGTCGTCCACAAATAGTTCGCAATTTGATTCTTCCGCCATTTTGACCTTAGTCGTTACTGACTACACAATATAAACTTTGATTTCACGTTTATTATTTGATTGTATGAAAAACGACATTATGCCAACAGTTACACTAAACAAAAATAGAACTGCACATACTCAATACAGTATTACGATGAACAGTTTTTGTTACAAATTGACTTTTTAATCACATACCTGTCTGAGCGTTGAAGACGGGCCAGATTGCGTGTTATTTTTAACATACGCTGGGAAAAACACTGGATTTTCCGAAATTGATAAGCTACTTTCGATTTCCGTTGGTTTATATCGTGCCTTCAAGGGCAATAATCAGAAAGGCCGTTTTCAGAAAATAAAACAAGGGACGAAACTTAGTCCTGACGCGTGAACTTATCAGATACAGTTTTGCCCCTTCCTAACATGTAACATCAAAGTACGTTTCTATAAGTATGGCTCGATTGGTCATTGTCGGCTCGGGTACTACTTACATGTACCCCGGTTACTCTTAAGTATACTTACATGTACCCCGGGTACGGTAAACATACTTAAACGTACCCGGCAGTTTTAAATGTTATATTATATTATGAAAAGTAGCATCATTTTTTTTTAGATTATGAAAATAGTGTAAAAGTTGAGGTTCATAATACAAAATAAATTACCTAAATTAAAAAAAAGTACAAATAATTAAAAAAAAATAACCGTTGATAGCGTAAAACGACATTATTGTTCCACGTGCTCGGCTATCATGGCGTGGTGGGTTATAACGGCAGTGATTTTATATCATTATAATACGATTTATTTTTTCCGATTAAAAAAAAAAAAAAAATCTTTTATTTGCACAAAGGAAACAATTCTCAGGCACTTTCTTCTTCGGCTTATACGCATTGTTATCTATGCCGTTGATATTGTAAGACGCAATTATTGTATCAAGTGGCTCGGCTATCATTACGTGGTTGGGAATGGCGGCAGGGATTTGATTCAGCTATGCTGGTTCCAGTCAAATCTCTGCGCGGGGGTTGGTTTAGGGTTTCAATCCACCCTCCCCCATGCTAGATTTGAATCACACATTTTAGTTAAGTCATCTGATATTATCATCAAATTCAATAAAATCTAAACCGTATGTCAGCTTAATTATCTGTTACTGTTAGGATCTGACGACATCGACTCGAAATTTTTATAGTGAAAATTAACAATCCGAATATTTACTAATGATTCATTTTTAGTGACATAATATACGTGGATTTAATGTGAAAGTGTGTAATATAGCAAAATCTGAACATTGAACAATGACTGAAGCGAAGGAAAGTACATGGAAAGAGAAAAAATAAGTTGATATGAAACGAAAAGCCGAAAAGTGCATTAACACTTTGCCCATCTCGGCATACTGACTTGTAAATTTCTCGGTTAGTGCATTTTTAAATTGGTTTAATTATTTTCTATATTATGAGAAAACATTTGGATTGCAGTGTATTTCCCAGTGAATTTGGCAGTTGTGTAATTGCTGAAAGTCGTGTCGAGAACAGGAATATCATGGCCCTTTAACAAAAAATGTCATTATGTGCCTGATGACTATGTAGAAGAAGATGGCTGTTATACTATATTTCGAAACAAGATTAAGGACACTAGAAGTTAACAAGCTATAGGTGGCTAGTGAGAATAGAGTATAGAAGATGGACGAGAGCGTGATACTCCTCGAGGACGGCGCGGTTATCAATGCGGCGCAGCTGTCTGAGCGAGTGCAGGAATTGGAGAAAAAGGGGGATACCCTGCGTGACAACGTGTCATATTTACAGTCCCAGTCCATGAGAAACAACCTCATATTCACTGGGGGTAGAAGCGGGCACCTCTACCCCAAACGAGGCGGCGAAAGTGAGCGAACGAACACTCCGCCAGCACCAACAAGACTTCTTCTAAATCGCCCGTGACGTTGTTGACTCGTTTAAGGTTGAGCTTTACATCGCTCGCTCGGGTCACCTATGTCAGTCAAAGTAAAGAACATAGTCGCGAAGTTTACGATTTTAAGGATATGAAAATGGTCCGAACACGCTGCAGGGAACTAGATGGGACGTTATATCGTGTTTTTGAACAATTTCAACAAGATACAATAACAAAGAAAGTAAGTTAGTCACTCGGTTGAAATAAGCAAGACATAATCCATACCTTGCCTATGCCACCGTTATCAACGGATTCGAAAATACTAAGCATATGGGCATGCTTGCGGTGGGAGTTCTATATTTTTGTGGAACGTGAATGTTTCAGCATATTTTAAAACATATTGTACAGAGTGTGTACATAACTTAAGTTAATTTGATTTTCTATACCATTGACAAATGTATCTAGTAAAATTACTGTTGACGTATATAACGTTTTAAGTCTTTAGAACATTTCCACATACCATCGCTCGAATATCTAACTGTGGTATTGATATTTACATAACAAATCGCTCAAAATGATTTGGAATTGATACAAAACCAGAATAACACTTATATTTGGTAAAATAACAATTATGCTGTTTTCTTTTATACTGCCCGTGATATTTATATTTTATTATTAATGTGAATAGTAGAATCACGTTTACAGGACACCATTCATTCAGCCTATGATGATTTTGATTATACACCAGGCAACGCCTCTATTAGGACCTCAGTGGATAAAATACACAATAGTCATGGTATTGAATAACTTGATTTGTGCAAGTCCTTCACTTTACTAATTATCAATGGCGGACTATGTGTTTGTATGTCAATTGACCAGTCGCCAAATAAGAGATCGCTCCGCCCACTAGTTTTGTTTACATAAAACGCTTATTCAATTACTCCGACACTCTTTGTTTGTCGGACCATGTGGCCGCAATAAAATAAATCTGATTGATTGTCCGTGAGTTTGATTGACAGCTGGCGACTGGTCAATTCGAATGCAGAATTATTGACACCTTTAAGCTGGAATTGTTTGATGATATGGATAAAAGTTGTGCTATACATCTGTATATAGAATGTTTAAAACTTATCTTGAATATGAATACTAGAAAGATTTATTGCAAAAGAGTCTTCGTTTATAATTGAACATAATTGTCTTTGTGGTAATCAAGGGGGCATAGAGGATGAATTCCATTGAATATGTAAATATTATTTTTTACGGTTTACAACGACTAAAAATCATTTAACGTTTTTTCTACATGAATTCATATGAACTGAAGTTCCATAGTCCCTTGACATTAACACGTAAATCTGACATTATTCTTGTATGCAAATATGTAAACGCTATAATAAATACCTTTTACATAAAAATTAATAGTTTTCTGTACTGCCTGTGAAATCAGTCTTTGTCTCATTGTAATCTTTGATGGTTTACGAAATATTTCGTGTAGATTCTTTTCCTTCAAAATTATATCATATAAACCATATTAAATTAAAGAGTTTTTTCTACTGCCATTCACATTTTTGTATTTTTTTTTTTCAAGCGGTAGGAGGTATTAATATATTTTTATCAATAGCTAAACAACACATGGAAGCAAGGAAATGACACAAGCCTGAAAAGATACCGTTTCAAAATAGAAAATGCAAACAATTTACGTTCTTGAGGACGAATTTCACTTTTTTTACTTGAATATCCAATGTTTATTAGTTTACGTAAGAAGTACATAACTTAATACTATTGGAAGAACACAAACATGATAAAGATTATTGACCTCTTGCAGACCGACAATGCAAACAGTGTACAGAGCATCTATCCGTTTTTTTTTTGTTTTTAAAGCTTTTAAATTGAGAGCTGACTTATATTATCAATAATTTTTCTCCAAGTACTTTTATTTATTTATCTACTTTATGTAAAAATACAAAATACAATTAAGTGTTTATAAATTTGTTGCATTACGATTTTAATCTAGGTTCTGTTAAAAACTCTGGACGTCATTGGCCATTTGTGAATATATTGTGTTGTAATATGTATGTACTCATGGGCTAAAAGCCTAACGTATGTTGAAATAAACTCTATAAACTCTATTTTGTGTAATACATTTCTTAAAAATTATAACATATTGATACTCGAAATTACTTTGTTCAAAATTGTACGAATTAAAAAAACGATGTACATATGTATAATTCTTAATAAACTGTCTAACTGTCTGTTCTGCTCTGTAACACATCACGTTCAATCGATCTTTCAGTTAAATCGAATGCGTAATCTTTTATTAACTAGTCAAACATCTCTTTCATCGAAACCGAGTGAACAAAATAGTATACCAAAAATCTGTTGAAGGCGATAATTTGATTGGTTTATATTGAAAGCTCATCTGAAAGTGACCTTTATGATACGTCATTAAATCTAGTATAGACAGTCAGACGGATAATGATTTAAATGTGAATGATGTTAGCTATGGGTCAAATTTTACTTTATATTTCATTCATTAAATTAGTATCAATTAGTATAGCTCGTTAAAATTAACCTGATAAACCGCAGACACCTACACACGCTGCACATGTCAGATCGAATGAAGGAAGTGTTCCCTGAGCCCCCATTAGTAGCCTTCAGAAGGGATTGCAACGTTAAGTATAGCTCGTTAACAATAGCCTGGTACTAAATAAGCAACAATAACAAGCTTGAATTGTAAAAATATATTCGTATCCGGATTTTTATGGGTGACGTGTTTGACGAATTTGCTGCCCCGATTACCGTCATTCAGTAGGATATTACTGTATGTTTTTGTATTCCGTTTACCCGAGTGCAATACGGAAACATAAATTCGTCATATTACGCACTCAGTCTCTCAGCAAAGCAACCAAAAATCGCCACATTCTGTTGACATATCGAGTGTCATAACCACACCAACATGTGCTTTGACTGTTCGTTTATCAATCACACATCCCAAACACCGTATCCTCACATTGTTAACTTCGTCCCCATTTTCCTAGATGGTAGGTGGTGGGTCATATTGTTTTTTTTTAACTTTCAACATTTAAGTAAAATGCACATTGTGCCGAAAATATAGTTTTATTAATTGCGGAACAGTAGCAACACTGTGGAGGTGATTCTCACGGTTCTTCTATAAATTGTTCCCTCAATCTTCAGAGCTGAGCTAAACATATCCATACAATTGTGTTCATTCAAATTGCATTCTGAGACTACCAAATCTTAATATTAAGATAATATTTAATAGTAAATATATTTGGACAAATAAAAAACAGCAGTCCATGAGAAAAATAACATTCCGACAAATAATTTTTCAATTCTTTTGAGATCTTTATTATACAATACTCCGCTCCGAATCGCGACTTATTTTATGATGATGATGGCGATGATGATGATGATGATGATTATGGTGATGATGATGATGCTGATAGCGATGATGACGATGCTAATGAGTATTATGATGATGATGATGATGATGATGATGATGATGATGATGATGATGATGATGATGATGATGATGATGATGATGATGATGATGATGAGCTGAGAGTCTGCGTCCATGTTTGATGCACATGCTTGATGACGTAAAAATATCCCCTTTTTGTCTCCCCTGATTTTTTGAAAACGCGAGAGTCGACAGGCGATATTATTACAGCGATATTTGAACAGTACAAATATCGCGTGTCGCTTCGTGTATCGCGCAAAATATCGAGTATCGCTTCGTGTGTCGTGTGTCGCGGTCTGAAATTAGACCGCGATACACGAGATTCGGATAATATGGCCATATTTGAATAATAAAATATCGTGTATCGCTTTGTGTGTCGCGCAAAATATCGTGCGTCGTTTCGTGTTTCGTGCGATCTTTGAACGCGAGACACGATATTTTGCGCGATATTCAATGCGACACACGATATTTTGCGCGACACGCGAAGCGACGCACAATATTTTGCGCGATACACGAAGCGACACGCGATATTTACCACGATATATCGCCTTTTGGGCTACCTACACAAGGGGCGATATTTCGTGGTACATTCTCGCGCGTCGCTTCGTGTATCGCGCAAAATATCGTGCGTCGCTTCGCGTGTCGCGCAAAATATCGTATATCGCTTCGTGTGTCGTGTGTCGCCCTTGATGAAAGAAGGGCGAGATTATAGATGACACTATCCGGATTCCGAACAAATCCTTAATTACGCTAATCATCTATATACGGGCGAACAAAGTGTAGATATTTAAATCATTTAAATGCTTTTCATGTTAACATAATTTATGTTGCATGTATGATCTATTGACCGATAGCAACCCTTTAGGGTATAGAAATAACTTTCTTACGCGTTATTTCGTTGTTTTAATGATTTGAATACGTATCTTATACATACTTTAACTATAAATGGCGCGGCAGAGGCCAACGCGTATCCCCACGCCGCATAGATGTTATATTAAAAGCAAATTTTGGGTCGGCAAGGCCTATGTTGGTCGGGCCCGAGGTTGGTAATGTGGACATGGATGGTCGAGATAGACCGTGTTGTCATAAGAGATGTTCAGCATTAATTCGAAGCCAATGGGTGAATAAATGAAGAAGTTATGTTAAAACAAAATGTTTGGTGGGCGTGGTCTATGTGGGCGGGGTACCCCAGTGTTGGTAATGGGGCCATGCATAGTTGAAATTGACCGTATTGTCACAAGAGGAGTTCAGCATGCATTTGAAGTGAATCGCTGTAGAAATTAAGAAGTTATAGTTAAAGGCAATTTTGGTTGGTTGCGGCCTATGTGGGCGTGGCACTGGGGTGGGAAATGTGGACATGGATGGTCGAGATAGACCGTGTTGTCATAAGAGATGTTTAGTATTTATTTGAAGTCAATTGGTGAATAAATGAAGAAGTTATGTTAAAACAAAAGTTTGGGTGTGCGTGGTCTATGTTGGCGGGGCGCCCCAGGGTTGATAATGGGGTCATGCATAGTTGAGATTGACCGTTTTGTCATAAGAGATGTTCAGTATCAATTTGATGTAAATCGGTGTAGAAATGAAGAAGTTAATGTAAAATAACCTAAAAAATGAGTGCAAATCTGCGACCCGGCCCCATCCCAACCCCCATAACTTCTGACCAAGGGGTCAGATCAAAATTCCAAATAGTGCACTGTCGCACATATGCTAATAGCTACCATGTGTTTAAGTTTCAAGGTTCTAGTGCTAATAGTGTAGGAGGAGATAGTGGCCAGGCCGGACGGACGGACAGACGGCGGAGAAAACCACATAATCCCCCCGCTCCAATTCGGAGCGTGGGGATAATCAATGACAAATAAGAATCAAAGTACTGACAGTACTGGTGTTACGATGCTTGTTGAAGGGGATGGATATAAAAGCATCAATTTAAGTTAATCTACATCACCACAAATGTGTATGTGGGTACGAAAATTTTGGGTATGAAAAATAAATTTGGTACTAAAATTATGCCAACAAAAAGTTGGATACGAATATTTTTTTGGGTACGAACAAACATTTTGTAACGAAAAGAATTTGGGTACGAAACAAAATCTGGGAACGAAACACAATTTGGGTACGAAAAAAAATTTAGGTACGAAAAACTAATTGGGTACGAAAAAAATTGGTACGAAACAAAATTTTGGGTACGAACAAACATTTTGTTACGAAAAGAAAATTGGGTAAGAAAAAATAATTGTGGTCAAAAAATTTGGTACGAACAATTTTGGGTTCGAAAACAAATTTGGGGGTACGGGGAAGTAATACCCGTGGACCTCTCGATAAATTGAAAGAGGACGGGAACAAAGCTGTCTTTACTTTTATCAATGGCCCTGTGGTGGGTAATGTGGACATGGATGGTCGAGATAGACCGTGTTGTCCTTAGAAATGGTCAGTATTAATTTGAAGTCAATTGGTGAATAACTGAAGTTATGTTAAAACAAAAATTTGGGTGGGCGTGGTCTATATGGGCGGGGTGCCCCAGGGTTGTTTATGGGGCCATGCATAGTTGACCGTATTGTCACAAGAGATGTTCAGTATCAATTTGAAGTAAATCGGTGTAGAAATGAAGAAGTTAATGAGCGTGGGGATAATACATTATAACACCAAGTAACGAAATAACTTATTGGGTGTCGTTAGACTTTAGTATTAAAAAGTATTAATTGCAGTTGGTTTTTTGTACGCAGTCTTGAATTATATTTACGTTTTGAACGCCAGTGCTGATTATTGGCGAAAATACGTATTGGCATTTGTGACAAAAATATATGTTATAGTGTAAAAAAAAGGAGTAATACTGCTACGCACTTGAACACATAATACAAGTTATACTACATCGTTCTATTTTGCCGAGATAAATTAAGGGTTAATGTGAGATATGCTTCGTCAATATGCATTGTTGTTTTAATTGCACACATCGAACAGTACATTTTCCTTTAAATAGAAACAAGGGACAAAGTTAATGAATACAATGTATTTGGCAAAATGTAAGTGACGCACTTTCTTCAGTTTCTATTCTTCGTTAGTACGTGTGTACATTTAACTCAGCAGAATCCGCATATTTTTTATATTTTACATTTTTTATTGTACATGTTACCACATATTGAGGCTCGATGGGTCATTGTCGGCTAAAGTACTTCTTAAAAGTACATCATGCAGTCAGTCTTCAGTATACGACAAAGTACATGGGGTATAGAAAATATAATGAAAAGTACTCCGGAGTATGACCGGATACCTGTAAACGTATCCGGGGTACATAGTAGTATATTTAAGAGTACCCAGCGTACTTTTAAATAGTACCTGAGCCGACAACGACCAAGTGCATAAACAGTTCGATAACAATTTTGATATATCGCGATTTTTATAGTTTTCAATTTGTGTGCTAACTCCGTTAACACCAAAGTGTGGTTACAACTAATTTACTTCGACACCGTTGTCAATCAATCCCTTCAAAAGGACATTTTTCCAAAGTAAAGGCAATAACAAGGAATGCATATGTTCATAACATCTCCATTACTGAAACCGATCTTCAATTTCATAATAGGGGTTCCGAAGAGATCTTGCTGTAAACCCTCGTCTTTTACCACTTTAATAAACACTTCAACAAAATCCTCATTTGAAAACATATCTTGGTGTAGCAATTCGAAATTAAGATTATGAAGGACTTCCACATGCAATGGTGGATTTCGAGACTGCAACTGTTGAATTTCAGAAACGAAATCTCCGTGACCATAACCATTGCAGTGTATTCTAAGAATCTGGTCTAATGTTTGTGACGGATTTCTTACGCCAGATTGTATTCCACCAGTCCAGAGAATGACAAAGGCTATTTATAAAAATGCTCTTTGTTTTGTGTGTTATACAACTGTTCAATATATGCTTTGAAGGGGGCTTCTGTGTTTAAAAAAAAAGTGCTCCCCTTTTAATCATGTTGTTGCTCTGAACAAAGAAGTTGGCGCACAGTGGGAATCAAAATACAAAGATTTCAGTTTTGTAAATGTCCAGATTCATCGTTCTATTGTACTTCAACACGCATTCGTCCATAGCCAAGTGATTTCGCAAAATCAGATCTTCAATATTTGCTTGTTTGATACGCGAGTTGAGAATGTCTCTCTTTTCTTCATTGGTTAAATTATTTAAAGCAAGATGTACATTGTTTTCTTCTTTGTCTTTAAATATTGAAGTATTATCCAATTGATCGATTGCCTTTTCCTTAATATTATGTCGAGACGTTATAATTACATTCAATCTTTTTGTCTTTGCAGCTATCTCTATTTCAGGAAGACATATTTTCCAATCTGCAAGGTAAGTGTTGTTCAAATCTTTAGCTCCAAATATATCATCTATAATGACTGTGTTGAACAGTTTCAGCGACCAGTTAACCTTTCTCAACTCGCGAGCTTTTGCTAGTATTAAGCAGTTTTCCGGTTTCGATCTTTGTAACGCTAGGTAAGCTGCCATTGTTGTTTTGCCTTCACCAGGATTACCCGTTAATACTGTCAGATTTTTTCTTTCAATATTTTGTCGGCATGATGCCAAAACTTAGTCACGCCGTAATACTGCACCTCATCTTGATATTTTTAAAGAAACTACTTTGTGTTTTCTGTGAAAATAAATTAAATATGAAACATTAAATAAAAAAAATAAAAAAATGTGCTTATTGACTTGACGTGCGATAAATAATACTACTTCTACTAAAAAAAAACTACTACTACTACTACTACTACTACTACTACTACTACTACTACTACTACTACTACTACTACTACTACTACTACTACTACTACTACTACTACTACTACTACTACTACTACTAATAATAATAATAATAATAATACTAATTATAACAATAATACTACTAATAAAAATAGTAATAATAAAAATGATAAAAAAAATACTAATACTAATACTCATACTTATAATTACAATAATAATAATACTAATAATAATAATAATAATAATAATAATAATAATAATAATAATAATAATAATAATAATAATAATAATGCGAACCAAGAAGACTGTTCATCCCTGGTGTTACAACGCCACATGTTTTTGTTTTGATGGTGTCAATAGTGTTCTGAACATCGTGTAGTCCGCAGCTGGTCCAAAGATGAACCATGACCTAACGTACATCACAAATATTCAGATTGGTTTCAACAATAACCAGAAGTGACTTTACGACAATATCCGGTTGCTGCAAAGTCTATCTTCATTTTAGATTCAATTGTTCGGTAGTTGGACTGACATGCGTATACAAGTATCGCTCGCTAAGATTTTTGTGCAAACTTTGTTTTTCATATATTAATTTGCACAAATACAATCATGTTAAAACCATTTCGGTATAAAAAAAACATACATGTAACAGTTGAACCTTTTCTTAGATATTCCAGCTGCTCTCAAATTCCTGCTGCTCTAAGCTCGCAACGTGTTTGTCATGCATCTAAAACAAAAACATGTACACGTAATTATAATATGCATCTGCAATATTTGGCTTACATTTACGAAGTGCGACAAATAACTGTATTTATAAATGTCCTTACACACAATTAAATCGGATGCACGTTGTGCTTAAAATATAACGAACACACATCAAACATGTCGGCGTCAAAGGAGTAAACAGTAATGCTCATATAAAGTCTAATATGAAAATGCGTACGCAGAGAAAAGTCCACCTCAACAATCTTCCTTGTATGTTTTGTAATATTTCAATACTTTTTTTCAATGACTTTATAATACCGTTTTATTTTTTTCAATCTAAATACACTTCCTAAAACCACAACTATTTCGAGCACGGAAATTTATAAATGATTAAAAATGCAAATGTTTTTAAATCATACTTAAAGCAAGTCGTATCGTACTCCTTATACGCTGGATATTTTCCTGGTCTGTATTACCTTTGAGTTTAGCGTTATCTTTCTCGAACCACACCTTGTCGCTTGGGTTTAAATTACAGATAACATATTACAGAAGACATATTAATAAAGTTGTATCAAACTTTTCTGCATTAGGATTCGGATTTAACCGTTTAAATTGTTCATTTGTTATATTACCATCTTTCTTCAGCTTATCTAGTGTCCTTTTTACTCCAAAGAGCGTTTTTTTCCAATTCTGGAGGTTTAATAATGGAGTCAAATTTTGCTCGCAGAACTTTCTGCGCTTCCATAATAAGCATATGGAGACGTACGTTATACGCCTCGTTTTGATTCCCGTCAAACGACGCCATTCTGAAATAATGAAGAATCTGTTAGATAAAGTTGTATGCGTTGATATAGCATATTGTTTTACTCTACAGTCGGTAACAGTGAACATGTATTCACCGTATACAATCATTTGAAATCAATCATACTTAATTATACTGTAGCAATATATAATTCAGCAAATCAATTTTAATATATCAAGTAGGAAATTGTTTATGATTTGTTTTTGGAATGGAATAACCCTCAACCAGACAAAATGAGAATAAAAAAATGTCAAAAAAAAAACACAATCACATAACAATTATTGCTTTAAACAGTGACATATACCTTATAAAGTTTGCAAGATTCTTTATAAAACAAGTTCGATACTTAAAATGTAGTTGCAATATAAAACACAATACTGTTCAATGTGAACACAGCAGGAGTAAAAGTAATTATTTTATGCTAGAACATGAAATATATCAGCCAATTTATCATATATATATGTATACATGAGTATTTAATTAAAAGAAGAATACCATTCAAGCATAGTGCTTTTAAACAAAATCATGTATGACTTTCTCCACAAATTCCATTAAAAAGAGGGTTAAAAAAACAATAGCTTTATTTTCAGAGTAGCCTTTTTGACTGATATAATACAGTTTTATTTTTTTTATGCAATTTGATTCTGAATGGGGGCTAAATGGAGTGTATCTTTGCATGTCCAAAGTGTTATTTTTTATATAACTAGACATACAACGAAGTTTAACATTCTTGTTATACGAGTTATTACTTTAGGGTTTTGCAGGCGGGCGAGCGGCATCAAATATGTGTTTTCCTGTCAACTACCTTCGTTTGAAGACAAAGACAAACCCATAGTTTTTGCCATTCGTACCAGTTATAGATTTTTACAGCTTTGATCCGAGCAATCATGACTTCCACCATCTTCAATATACCTCATTTAGATTTGTTCAAATTTAGGTCATATTACAGACATTTATATTGGTTTCAAATTCAATTGCAACGTTTTGGCCATCGTTTTTCTTAATAAAATTATATCCATGGAAAAAAATCAGAATTTTCTCAATCGTATTTTCATTGTTTTGGTGGAAAAATCCCATGCACCATTTTAAACTTTTATAATTTTACTGTTATGATATGTTCAAAACAATCATTTTAAACAATGAACACGGCTTCAAAATCGGTGTAATCGATACCCATCAAAATGCCAAGTAAAGGAGAAAATATTTCAACCAGTCATTAAACATTACAATACGCCTTTACCTCCCTTTTGGTTACAACTACAACTGTACGTGTTACGATACAGCAGAACTTACAGTAAAATGAGAAACAAAATTATCCTAGCCTAATGCTAACAGTAAAAATTGACAATGTGAACTGTACGAACTCCGAACATTATAACAATAAACAGTTTTTGTTACAAATTGACTTTTAAATCTACATACCTGAGCGATGAAGACGGCCTGATTAAGTAATATATACACTGGGAAACACCCGGATTTTACGAAATTGATTAGCTACTCTCGATTTCCGTTGGTTAATATCGTACCTTCAAGGGAAATAATCAGAATGGCCGTTTTCAGAAAATAAAACAAGGGGCGAAGCTTAGTCCTGACGCGTGAACTTATCAGATGCAGTTTTGCCCCTTTTTAACATGTAATCAAAGTTCGTTTCTGTATGTATGAATTAAAAACATTTAGGCATATTTATAACTTATGCGGACTGTGTTGTGTAATATGTATTGGTAAATTTGAGACAAGGAGAAGAGGTTAACGCGTTATACATGTCTGTATTGGAAATACTTATGGGTTATACACGCCTGCAGTTCGGCGCGCATTTATATATGCAGACACAGACATTCGGAGTTTGAGGTTATGCTAAACTGTTGGCATATAACGTATGTACGAGTATATGTCGAATACTATTTGTTGCATGACATGCTCTACATGACTAGATTTGAACACTAATTAATATTAAACTTGTATGTATAAAACCATCATATAAGTTAAAAAAGGCATTATATCAGAAATAACTCGCATAAACTCTATATAATAAAACAATAAATCATCGGTAAACTATTGAATATGGTATATCGAATACGCCAAATAGTATATGTTTAGAGTTACGACCCACCGTCCCCGTGATAGATTTGAATCACACATTTTAGTTCAAGTCATCTGACATTATCAACAAAGTCAATAAAATCAAAACCGTATGTTCGCTCAATTGTTTGTTACTGTTAGGAACTGACGACAGCGACTCGAAATTTATTCAGTGACACAATCCGAATATTTACAAATGATTCTTTTTTTCCAGTGACACCATTTACCTGGATTGAATGTGAATGTGTGCAATATAGCAAAACGTTGATGTTAAACAATGACTGAAGCGAAGGAAAGAAAAAGGAAATAGAAAACTATAAGTGGCTATGAAACGAAAATCCGAAATGCACTAATATGCATTAACCAAGGGNTTTTACGAAATTGATTAGCTACTTTCGATTTCCGTTGGTTTATATCGTGCCTTCAAGGGAAATAATCAGAATGGCCGTTTTCAGAAAATAAAACAAGGGGCGAAACTTAGTTTCTTAATAAGAAATAAATAACTCTTAATAACTTAGTGTCCTGACGCGTGAGCTTATCAGATGAGGTTTTGCCCCATTCTAACATGTAATCAAAGCACGTTTCTGTATGTATAAATTAAAAACATTTAGGCATATTTATAACTAATGCGGACTGTGTTGTGTAATATGTATTGGTAAATTTGAGACAAGGAGAAGAGGTTAACGCGTTAAACATGTCTGTATTGAAAATACTTATGGGTTATACACGCCTGCAGGTCGGCGCGCCTTTTTATATGCAGACACAGACATTCGGAGTTTGAGGTTATGCTTAACTGTTGGCATATAACGTATGTACGTGTTTATGTCGAATACTATTTGTTGCATGACATGCTCTACACAACTAGATTTGAACACTAATTATCCCCACACTTTTTGAAAAAAANGGGGATACGCGTCGGCCTCTGCCGCGCCATTTCTAGTTAATATTAAACTTGTATGTATAAAACCATCATTTAAGTTAAAAAAGGCATTATATCAGAAATAACTCGCATAAATTCTATATTATAAAACAATAAATCATCGGTAAACTATTGAATATGGTATATCGAATATGCCATATGGTATATGTTTAGAGTAACGACCCACCGTCCCCATGATATATTTGAATCACACATTTTAGTTCAAGTCATCTGACATTATCAACAAAGTCAATAAAATCAAAACCGTATGTTCGCTCAATTGTTTGTTACTGTTAGGAACTGACGACAGCGACTCGAAATTTATTCAGTGACACAATCCGAATATTTACAAATGATTCTTTTTTTCCAGTGACACCATTTACCTGGATTGAATGTGAATGTGTGCAATATAGCAAAACGTTGATGTTAAACAATGACTGAAGCGAAGGAAAGAAAAAGGAAATAGAAAACTATAAGTGGCTATGAAACGAAAATCCGAAATGCACTAATATGCATTAACCAAGGGCATTCTGACTCTGTAAATTTATGTGTCAGTGAAGTTTTAAATTTGACTAATTCTGAATTCTATGATGAGGAAAATTTTGAGTGAATTTTATTTCAGAGTGCATTTGACAGTTCGGTAATAGCTGAACGTATTGTTGAGCCCACAGTCATTGATAGTATGATCCTTTAAAAAAATGTAAATGGTTGCCTGGAGTCTATGGAAAAGAAGATGACCGCTATAGAATATATCGGAAAGAGATTGTGTACACTAGAAAATGAGGTAAACACGTAAAAGCTGGCTATTGAGAATGGGGTACAGATAGAGGACAAAAACGTGACGAGCATCAATGGTAAGGTGGGCGGCGAGGACATCCATGCGGCGCAGCTGTCACAGCTAGTCATGCACTGCATAAAGAGAGAGATACCCTGCGTGCCAACGTGTCATATTGAAAGTACCAGAGGGCAATTTGATCAGAAACGAGTTGCCGGAAGTTACTGAAAGAAAACGTCACCCGCACCTACAAGATTCCTTTCAAAATTGCATATGACGTTCCTGACTCGTTTCAAATTGAGGTGTTTCATCGCTCACATGGGTCAACAATCTCAGGCAAAGTGAGAAACGTAGTAACCAAGTTGACGATTGTTTAGGATAGGGGCATGGTGTGCACACTCTGAAGGGAACTAGACGGGTAAATTGTGTGTTTGGACGATTTCAACAAGATAAAATAAAGAAGAGACTTGAGTTAGTCCATCAGATTTAAAAAGCGAATCCGAAGAAAACTAAATTATCGCAATTTACGGTTGAAGTAGTTACCAATCAAATGTCGGCTGATATTGCAACTACCCATTTCCCAGGTTTAAATGAATAATACAGAATGAAGATTTACTTGCTGCCGCTCTTTGCCGTGATGTACAAAACTGGAAAAAAACAACCGCAGACCAGGATGGGATAAGTGCCGTAAAACGAATAACAATGCGTGTGTCTCTGGGGAAAGACTAAAGTCACGTATTAATCTGAATGTTAAAGATAATTGACATATGTGCTTTCAAATGGTAATTCATTTGAAATAACTATTTTTTAGCACTAATTGCGATTAAAATATAATGACGAAGAAGAAGAAGACTATTAAAATGGATGGTAACCGACGAGACGAGTTTAACCGTCTTGGCTCCATTGAATTAAACAATCTCTACATTATTCACCATTTCATGATTCAAA